>PVJL010016556.1:0-13716 GCA_004026885.1 Lyroderma lyra
CGCATTACACAGGGGCGCATTACACGGGGACGCATTACACACGGGGGCGCATCACACGGGGGCGCATCACACGGGGGGACGCATTACATGCAGGGGTGCATTACGTGGTAACTGGGACTTTCCACACTTCCTGGCAACGTGTGTGTGTGCTGGAGGGGCTGGACGCATGTCCACTCGGGCCAGCAGCCCAATGTCACAGTGTCAGCAGGGCGGGTCCCCCGGAGGCCCATGGGACGATCTGCTTCTCGCCTGTCTCCTGGCTTCTGGTGGTGGCGACAGGCCCTGGTGTCCTCTGTGCGTGGCTGCATCATCGTCATCTCTCGTCGGTCTCCCTGTGTGTGTCCCCTCTCCTAAGGACACAGGTCTTTGGGTTCAGGGCCCATCCACTCCCACGTCACCTCATCCCCGCTCCTGATTATCTGCAAAGATCCTCCTTCCAAATGAGGTCACGTTCTGGGGTTCGGAGGGACACCGTGCAGCCTCCTGGGGGTCCCTGCATCGCTGTCAGTCACAGGGCTTCTGAAAAAGCCTGTCTCGTGCATTTTTCCTCAGTGAGCCTCTGCGGAGGGCCCACCTGCTCACAGCACCAGGGGACTATAAATCAAGTGTCAAAGACGTCCCTGTCGCCTTCCATGGAGCTGCCGTGCAGGGAGGCAGAGCCCAAGACAGGGATGGAATGTTCTAGACTGGACATCGAGCGCCGAAGAGCAGTGTGGGAGTCACAGGGAGCCCAAAGGGGCAGGGGATTGGCATCATTCCCATACACACAGCCTGAAGTGACCGTGACCATGCCTATGCGCTGGCCCTGGTGGCCCGTGGCCCAGGCCTGGGGTCCCAGAGGTCCCGGCCCCCACCCTCCTGGCTCCCGGACCCTGTTCGGGGAGGACGGAACGTCACCTTTCGTGTGGTCTGGAGAAATCCATTCCACAGTTTTCACCATCCCTTCCTGACAAATAGGATTTTAAATCCCTTTATCTGGGGACAAACAGAAAGTGTGTGCTTGTGGGGAATAATTTGAGCTGATATTCTCGCCAGCTGTTAGGGGACACATGCAAAAAAAAAAAAAAAGGAAAAAGAAAAGGCAGTGACATCTGGTCAGCACTGAGACTTCGTGACAGAAGTGGCTTTTCCTGGGGGTGTTTTCTAAGAAACCACATCAGGAGTGCCGGCCTCCCCTGCATCCCGCCGCCCCCCAGCCCCCAACCTCTGACCTCTGTGACAAACGGAAAGGAAAGAGATCACGGCGACCAAAGCAACTGCAGCCCCAGCGCAGCCGCGCAGCAGGGCGCCACCCCGCGCCCCGAGGTCAGACGCCCCCACAGCCCAGCACCAGCTTCCACGCCCCGAGGGCCCGCGAGGGGGCTTCGCTGACATGAGGAGTGTCGGGACGGCCACGTCCTCATGTCCCTCACGCTGGCTGTGGTGTCACGGTGCCAGCTGGCCCTGGGGTGCAGCCTCCAGTCTCGTGCTCAGAGAATGGCGCGCCCCAGCTCACGAGGACTGGGGGGTCCCCTGGCAGAGGGCCACCATGCAAGCCTCTCATTCGCCAGGGGGCAGCCCGAGGCCAGTCCCGGCTCGCTGACGTGCCTGCCGCTCCCCGCCGCCCGCTGCCCGCCGCCCGCTCCCGGCCAGGCCCTCCGGCCGCCCTGTGAGTGACGCTCGCTCCTCTGCGTCCTGCCTGCTGGGTCGGGTCTCTGCACGCACGCACGGCTGCTCCGGTGGGTAACGGACCACAGAATGGAGCCCTGGGTCAGCCCAGCGTGCACAGTGACCTCAGCTGACGCAGAGGGACGCCACGCTGGGCACAAACTGAGCCTCAAGTCCCATTCCAAGGGACGGATGAGGTGAAGCCCAGCCCTCGGGGTCCACCTACGGCTGCTGGGGACCCAGCAGGAGACGCAGGCAACACCGGGGCTGCGCGGTCTGGGCATGCAGGTGTGAGAAGCAGTGGGGGGCTCCCTCCTGCCGTCCGCGCCCGCCCAGGCACCCGCCCCCCAGCTCTGGGTGCCACACGGGCTGGTCGTCAGCCTTGTCTGTGGATATGAGCACGGCTCCTCCTGTAGAAACTGCGTGGACCCCCGCAGTGCCCCTGCTGGGCCGGGGGCGGTCAGGCTGCTGCGTGGGCAGTGTGAGCACGCGTGTCCCACAGTTCAGCTCGGATCACGGGGAAAAATCCCACTTCTCCCACCTAATCCAGTGTGAGGCCTGGAGCGGCGAGGAGCAGCCCAGAGAGACTCCAGGACGAGGCCAGGGCACAGAGCGGGGGCAGCGGGGCTGGGCTGACTCCGTGCGGTGACTCCAGGAACATTAGCAAAGGTGACACCAGGTCTGACCTGCGGCGGTTCCGCTGGGGCTGCCAAGGGCGTGTCCCGCGTCCTCACGCATCTGGGAGGCTCGCTGCCATGGGCACTCCGCCCCTGGAGCCACGACAAGCTGTCCACTCGGGTCTCCCCGGAGGGTCCACGTCCACTCGGGTCTCCCCGGAGGGTCCGCGTCCACTCGGGTCTCCCCGGAGATTCCGCGTCCACTCGGGTCTCCCCGGAGGGTCCGCGTCCACTCGGGTCTCCCCGGAGATTCCGCGTCCACACGGGTCTCCCCGGAGGGTCCGCGTCCACTCGGGTCTCCCCGGAGGGTCCGCGTCCACTCGGGTCTCCCCGGAGGACCCGCCCTTCCACGCGGCGCCTGTGCGCACTGCTTCCTGCGGGGAAGGTTCTGGATTGAGAGGTCCCTCCATTGTCATTTCAAGGCGTCACAGGAGCAGACGTTCAGTGAGCGGTTCCTAAACCGCAGCTCCCACGGCGACGGGCCGGCGGCCCCTGACCCCACACGCCTTGACCTTGAGAGGTGACAGACACCGCCTCCACGTCATGGATCCGGGCAAGGCCGGGCTGTGTCCAAGCTCAGAGAGAGCCGCCGTCCGGGACGGGGAGGAGACGGGAGCAGAGAAATGTCTGCTTTCAAGTCCATTCGAGTTCATGAACTTTTGGAAGAAAACACAGAAAAAGTTTCTGCGCATTTTAGGCTGCTCATTGT
This sequence comes from Lyroderma lyra, assembly GCA_004026885.1. Classification (NCBI taxonomy): domain Eukaryota; kingdom Metazoa; phylum Chordata; class Mammalia; order Chiroptera; family Megadermatidae; genus Lyroderma; species Lyroderma lyra. Next base: position 3,034 of record PVJL010016556.1, read on the forward strand.
CACTGAGAGCGCTGGCGTTTCACCGAGTGGGACAAAGTTTTAAAAAAGGGGTGGCATCCAAGCAGGTGAGGGCAGCGCTGAGTTGCAGGGACCGCGGTGGCCGCGTGGGAGAGGCTGCGCGCCTCGCGGTTCAAACAGCTCAGGACCGTCAGCCGCACGGTGACGCCAGCCGGGCGTTGGCGTCTGCGTCACGCGCATTTGTGCTGTTCTGTCCTCGACACTCCGCCGGAGCAGGGGCCCTAACACCTCACAGCCCCCCGTCCCGGGCAGCTCGGGCGTGGGGTCACCGAGCACCTCCCCGAACTGTCTTTGCTGCAACAAGCCGCATCGGCATGGGGGTCCGAGCCGCCGCAGCGGGAGTTTGCGAGCCCAGAGCGGCCGCGTCCTCGTGTTCTCGTCCTGACCGCCAGGCCACTGGCTGCGTCTCTGGCCTCGGAACCGCTTCCCCTCCGGCCGTTTTCTCTTTCGCCGACATCACAGATTATTAGCAATTTCTAAGTTGCCGCGTGGTCTTCAAAAACCGTTACAAAAGGGCCGCGCCACGCTCCACGGAGCCTTGAGTTTAGAACGTTCTGGCAGCTGTAATGGTGGCCGACAGCTTCGCCCCACCCCCTCGCTCGCGGCGACTTACTTCAGCTGCATTTGAGAGGACGCTGGTGGTTCCCCATCGACCCGGTTGCTCTCACTGCACGCGGAGCAATCCTCCTTCCAACGTTGCCGTGACCTTTAGCCCAAGGTCACCAGCGTTGGCCAACAGCAGATAGTCCCACTCTTCTCCCCAGAGACCTGGGCTCGTCCTGACTTCGCTACGTTTACCACCTGGGTATCAAAGGCGCTTCGTGCTCCGGAGAGCCAGCGAGGAGCGTTGGGGGGCACTGTGCCCACCTGACTCGCTGTGAGTCCTACAAGGTTGGGGGCAGCCCGGGGTCTCTCACAAGGACTCCCCTTTGCAGAGCAGCAGTGGCACGTGGGCTGCCGTTCGGAAGCCCGAGTGGCGTGTCCAGGCTGCCGGACAGGTGAGGGCACGCAGAAGGACACGTCTGTTCCTGTCTTCCGTCCCATCCTGGGGGCCCCAGGCCGATGAGAACGTGACCATCGGGTGCCGGGAGTTACTGACTTTTACGAAGAGCTTTGGGGAACGCAGAGACTCCCCACATAACCCTCCTGCCCCCAAACACCGAGAAAGCTGGACGGATGGGGGCCACCGCTGATTGCGGAGAGCCAGTGTGAGCCGGGAGCCCCCTCTTCCCAGCTCGAGGACCTGAAACGCCTCACGGTGAAGTGTCTGCTGCCAGGCAACATGGGTGGTGAACCCCAATGCAGACCCGCCAGCCCACTGGCAGCTGGAAACCACCCCCCCCAAAGCTGAGGGGACCCCGTCATCTACCTGACGTAGGCGGACCGGTTGTCCCGTGTTCAATGGGACAGAAAGCAACGGTCCTGGCCCGTCTCCAAAGGGACAGGTGGGCTCACTGGGCTGCTCTTGCGGTGTCGGCGGGCTGACCGGACATCTGCTTCCTGGGCCGTTTACGACGGGGCGTCTGGTCAGCCCAGCCTGAAGCTGCGGAGCTGGCGGCCGCTGCAAGGCGGTCAGCCAGCGTGGACTTTGCCTGGTTCTGACACGTCGCCTGGACATCTACCTTCTTCTTCGTGGCTTCGCACGTCTTCAGGAAGCAGGCGACTTGCTTGCAGAGGCCGTGGTGGCTGCGGGTCCCTCGGACGTCCCCGTCGGTTCCCCCGCGGCTCGCCTCGGAAGCCACTCACGGTCACGCGGTTACCGTGCTTCGTTGTACGGACAGTGGTGACCGAGGGGCCCGACGCATCCCGGGCTGATGTGCACCCGGAGCTCGGGTGCCGGCCCGCTGGCTTGCCCGCGTGAGCTGACCAGGACTGTGTGAACCTCGGCTTCCCCGTCTGAAGAATGGGTGACAGCTCTTCCTCCACAGGGTCGGCGGGAGGCTCCGTGCAATCAACAGGTGGAGAAGCACGGTCCATTCTGCACAGTGACCGCGAGTCTCCCCCAGTCCCGTGCTGTCCGTCTGGGAGGCTCAGACCCAACCCCGAGCGGCACACGGGCTTCCACGGGAGCCCACGCCGCCCTGGCCGGAGCGCTCCCCGCAGTGCTGACGTGCAGCCCACACCGAGTCGGGGGGCCAGCGGGGCTCTGGCATGCAGCCAATGAGCCGAGACGCTCCCCCCACCCCCGCCGGGGCAGGACCACGTGCCCCGTCTCAGAACCTTCCCTCGTGACACCGGTGCCTTCTCACAGCAGGTGCCTGCCTTTTGGGGTACCGATTTTTAAGCTGGTGATGATAAGACACCCCCATTTCCTGCCTCGGGGACTCAGAGGCGAAGACCTGCTCCAGGGAGGGGGTCTTAGGGCGCTGCCCGAGCCTTCACGGCGGTGGGTGGGAGCGTGTCCCCCAGGGCCTGGCAGCTAGGTGCTCCCCCACCCACAGTAAGAACTCGCCCGCCAGGTGTGTCCCACCTCCACCCACCTGTAAATCACGTTCTCACGTGTGCAGCCTGAGTCCCCCCCGCCCTCAGCCTTGTCCAGACGCCACCCTGCCCCACGTGGCCTCCCCGTCCTTGGAAGTCTCACGCTTCCGTGACCCCTTCGCGTTGCATTGAGACTGGTCTCTGTGCACGTGCACCTTAGAGGCGCTCAGAGGGTGGGAGGCCAAGTGTCACTGTTAGCCCCCACGGGAAGGCGTCACCTGGTGGCCGACACAGCACGGGCTGTCCTAAACTCTCAGGGACCACGACGGTCGAATGACACGCTCTGAGTGCAAGTCACAGCTGATTCTGAATATAGGTCTTGGTGTGGCAGAGTGAACCGAAAAGGAAATTCTATTTTCACTTGGTCCCACGTTGGCCTGAGGTTTTATTTTTGCCGCGTTGCTGGTGGACCAGGCCTTCTGGTCTGCGCTCGGCGGGGCCCCTCGTGCCCGGGGCGCCCGGAGGGACGGGAGCAGCTGGCGGCCCCGAGCCCCGCCTCCGGCTTCAGGTGGAGCAAGTCACCAGGAGCAGCGGGTCATTATGACGTGTCACAGTCCCTTTAAAGGAAAGATCGGGACACCAGTAGGGACCTGGGTGAAGGGTGTGGGGACACTGGGCACCAGTCTTTACACCAAGCGAAACGGAAGAGGAGGGGACGCCTGCAGGGACAGCAGAGGCGGGGAGGAGGGCAGGGAGGGCAAGGCTGCTGCTGACCCCCCTCCGCCTGGACCCAGTGACCCCTGGGCTGGGCGTGACCCCGGGGCTGGGCGTGTCCCCAGGGCTGGGCGTGACCCCGGGGCTGGGCATGCCCCCTGGGCTGGGCGTGTCCCCAGGGCTGGGCGTGACCCCGGGGCTGGGCATGCCCCCTGGGCTGGGCGTGTCCCCTGGGCTGGGCGTGCCCCCTGGGCTGGGCGTGTCCCCAGGGCTGGGCATGCCCCCTGGGCTGGGTGTGTCCCCGGGGCTGGGCATGCCCCCTGGGCTGGGCGTGCCCCCTGGGCTGGGCGTGTCCCCAGGGCTGGGCATGCCCCCTGGGCTGGGCGTGTCCCCGGGGCTGGGCATGCCCCCTGGGCTGGGCGTGTCCCCTGGGCTGGGCGTGTCCCCAGGGCTGGGCGTGTCCCCAGAGGCCAGACTTTTAGTGCAGGGGACCGGCAGTCCTGGAAGAGAATACACCTCACCATCACAACTCCTCTCACTTCTCCTTCCACGTGTTAAAAGCGGACGTCAGCCCGCATGGCGGTCAGGGGACAGGTGTTCGCGGAGTGAGTGTGCCGCCCAGGCCTCTCCCGCGGCCTCCTGCCTCCTGGGAGCTTGTCCTGCGGGGTCTGCACGGCGGCTTCCTGCGTCCAGGTGGGCGAGGACGCCCCCCTCTCCCTTTGTGGCCCAGTTAGCGGCGCCACGGTGGGGGCCACGACCTGACCAGCTGGACACAGGGCTGCTGTTCCCCCAGGAGCCCGGGCGCAGCTGGCCTCTGTGGGCTTGGTGGGTTAAAGTCCGTCCGACAAGGCGTCTCACCTGAGGGTCGAGTCTCCGCGCTGGGCCGGTCAGCAGGAGTGCTTTCACTCAGGGGAGGGGGCAACGTCTCCGGAGGTTTCATAGCCATCGTACCCCGAAACCTCTTGTGGAACCCCCACCCCACAGGCAGGTCCCCCACCTCACAGGCGGGTCCCTGACCCCACAGGCAGGGCCCCCACACTGCACGCGGGTCCCCTACATGCCACACGCAGGGCCCCTATCCCACACGTGGGTCCCCCACCTCACACACGACTGACCAGGTCCGACAGGGACAAAAACACGCCCACACTGAGGAGCAAGCCCGGCGGTGGGGGGCAGGGGGGCGGCGGGGGGCTGCCTGGAACCAGCACCCACCAGGTGCCGGCAGCTCAAGGGCATCTCGTGCAGGCCCCGCGGGGGCAGCTTCAGGGCTGACCGGTGAATGTTCAGGAAATGCTGACCTCTCTGTGCAAACTGCCTTCTTCCTGGACCTTCCCAGTGGAGGCATCCGGAACGGCACAGGGAAAGCGAGGAGCTCGGCCGTGAAGGACAAGCACCCGGGGGGTCTGCAGAGCTCTGTGTGCGGTGGAGACGGGGCATGCGGTCCGCGGCCCACAGGGACCCCTGCCCGAGATGTCTGTCGTGAGGTGAGGGGTCCGCGGCCCACAGGGACCCCTGCCCGAGACGTCCGTCGTGAGGTGAGGGGTCCGCGGCCCACAGGGACCCCTGCCCGAGACGTCCGTCGTGAGGTGAGGGGTCCGCGGCCCACAGGGACCCCTGCCCGAGACGTCCGTCGTGAGGTGAGGGGTCCGCGGCCCACAGGGACCCCTGCCCGAGACGTCCGTCGTGAGGTGAGGCCGCCCCTTCCCCCCACGGCCGGGCCTCAGGGAGCACAGACGCTGTCACGGGCGGGGGCACGCGTAGGCACCAGGTCCCCCCGCACAGGCCCCGTGGGCGCTGTAGACACCGGCCTCTCCCGTGTAAAGCGCTTCCCGCAGAGCCAGGAGGCCCAGGGCTCTCCCCGCAGCGACTGCGCCAGGACAGTGGGCACTGTGAGGTGCTCGCGGGCAGAGCTGTGGCCTGGGCTGGCCGCACTCCCCCGGCCACCCGCCCTGCTGCCCACCCCGCGGAACCGGGCCTGAGCAAGGCTGACACTGGGCGTGCTCGCCGTGTGCTGGCCTGCGGGGTTGGGGCACGGTGTGGCAGCCAACACCCTGGACGACAGGCCGCATTCCACTCTTGGGAGACGTGGACGGGCAGCTGGGCTCCCCCGGGCCCCCAGAGGACAGGGCTCCGGGGGGGGAAAGCCCAGCTCAGCACCCCAAAGCTCTCGGCGCGGGGACAGGGCCCCGTGTCCCCTGCAGCCTCGGGTGAGATGAGGGCGGGGTGGCCTGACCACTCCGGGAAGTGGCCTCGTCAGGTCCGTGGACGATGTCTCTCATTTGGAACATGCGATGCGTGTGGCCAATGGGCGTCACTAAAGCAAACTGGCCTCTTCACACGATTCCCACTGTCACTTTAATGGGGTTCGTTTAATGCCCCCCATTTCACGCAGGACTCGGCACACCACTTCCTGGGTTTTGCTCTGGTCTGTGTCCTTCCAATTAGGACACGGCCTTTGTGCCGTGTTAACTTTCTGAAGGTGAGTGAGTCACCGTATCTGAGGGACACGGGGACCTGGTGGGATTGTTACACCCCGGCCCCCGTGTAACCCCACCGGCCCAGCAAGAACCTTGTGTAAAGCCCCCACAAGAGCAGGACGCTCAGTGGAACTTGACTTTCAGGTAAACCGCAAATAATTGTTTACTGTGTGACCCAAATACTGCGAAGGACAAACTTAGGACCAAAAGGTTCATTGTTTATCTTCAATTCCTCCGTTGATGGGTGCTTCTGCCGGCTGCGTCTGAAGGTGACGCTGCATTTCGGAAAAGCTGCCGGAACGTGAAGCCTGACACTGACCACCCTGCCCCCTGCCCGGGCGGAGGGCGGGGTTAGAGTGGGTGCGGCCAAGCGTGACAGGTGACAAAGTGCCGGGCCTGGCGGGAAGGCCAGCGCTCTGATTTATAGTAACACAAGGTGAGATATTTTCGGCATCTGCCACTGCCCCGGCTTAACTCGAGTTTCAGAAGTCTCTGCTCTCTGAAGCTATTTCTAGGGAGCGACTTCCCCGTCCCAGTCTGCCCACCAGTCCCAGGGGACACTGCAGACGGACAGTCCTGCTGTGGCCAGGACTCACTTCTGACAAGACACCGAAAGGCTGTGACACAGAGCTGCCGCCTGTCCCGCGCAGCCCTGATCGAGGTCACGGTCACCGCCGCCCCTCCAGGAAGCGGCCCCCGCCAACCTGGCGTGTGGGCGTCCTTCGTGTGTCCTCCGAGGGCCGGCCCCTCCCTGGGGGACAGGGAGCCTTGCTCTCGGTTCCGGGGACATCGACTCAGGCGGCAGTCCATAGCGGCGTCAGGAGCCACGCAAGCCGGCATGGTGACCACAGACGCGGCGCTGCTGAGCAGAGCTCTGCGCACGTGTCCACGCCTCGGCACAGCCTCACAAGGAAGCCGGGGTTTCCCAATGAGAAAAGTGGGGCCCAGGCCTTAAGGGCTGCACACGCGTGCTGGGCCCCCGACTACAGGACTCCGGTCTCAGTCCAGCTATGCCTTCCCGTTCTAGAGTACGAGGGGAGGGAGGGAGACAGAGACACAGAGACACAGAGAGAGACAGAGACAGAGACACAGAGACACAGAGAGACAAAGACAGAGACACAGAGAGACAGAGACACAGAGAGACAGAGACACAGAGAGACAGAGACAGAGACACAGAGAGACAGAGACACAGAGACAGAGAGACAGAGACACAGAGAGAGACAGAGACACAGAGAGAGACAGAGAGACAAAGAAAGAGACACAGAGAGACAGAGACACAGAGAGACAGAGACACAGAGAGACAGAGATGGAGACACAGAGAGACACAGAGAGAGACAGAGAGAGACAGAGACACAGAGAGACATAGAGAGACAGAAACATAGAGATAGAAAGAGACAGAGATAGACACAGAGAGACAGAGATAGAGACAGAGAGACAGAGACACAGAGAGAAACAGAGACAGAGAGAGAGATAGAGACAGAGACACAGAGAGAGACAGAGAGAGACAGAGAAAAACAGAGACACAGAGACAGAGATGAGAGATAGAAACAGACAGAGATAGAGACAGAGAGAGAGATACAGAGAGACAGAGACACAGAGATAGAGGCCAAAGGAGAGAGCCAAGAACGGAGAGGCCGAGCACCATGCTGGGCGCTGAGCCCTCACAGCTGGCTCTCCCCGGGGGAGCAGGGTCTCATGCAGTGGAGCCCCCGAGGCACTCAGCACCCCTCCAGCCGTGGGGACCCAGGTGAAGAGCTTCTTGGGGGCACACAGCCCCACCTCTGTGGTTCCTCTCCGGGGACCCTCCCGTCCATGCACCCCCACACTTGCGGCCAGTGAGCTCCCTCTGCAACTTCACAGATCGCCCCCCGGTAACTTGCTCCGGAATCCAGGCCTCGGTCTCAGTGGCCGGTGTTGCACAGCCCGCCAGCTGCCTCCATAGCAGGGCCGCATGCCACATGCAGCCGTCTGTCCCGGGCGGGCCTTGGTCAGGCCCCTAACTTGTCTTGTCTTGGTTTTCCCTGTGGTTAGGGTGGGGCTCCAGGGTCCCTCTGGGTCCCCTTCAGTTGCTCCTTGGTGCTGATGAAGCCACGTGCCAGCAAAGGGGGCTCCAGGGGTGCCGTGGTGAACCTGACACTCTGGGAGCTGGGCTGCCGACATCTCTGCTTCTGACTGCAGGGAGACTGACCGACGGTAGGACCCTGGGGCCCTGCCCGAGGCCCGTGCGCGGGGCAGAGTCACGGACGCGGAGGAGCTGCGGCTCAGGGCTGGGGCCGCAGCGGGCCGTCCTGGGCCTGTGACAGTTGCTGTTTCCTGCAGGGGTGCCTCCTGGCCCTGCTGCCGAGATCGCCTGTGTGTCCTGGGGCCCAGGCTGACGCGGTGCTCCCAACGGAAAGGCCCAGACACAGCTCCAGCCTCGCGGAGGGGAGCAACGAGGTCCATGCGCACAGGTGGCGGGGCCTTCTCTCCGCTCTGTGCCTCTTGCGATTCCACGGTGGCCAGTGGCCGGTACTCGGTGCCTGGAGCCCAGAGGGCGGGAGCCACCTGCGTGGGGTCCCGCCATGGGTGGGGGAGGGGGCGGACAGCACGGCCTGGACAAGGCGGTGGGCATGCTCCCTCCGTGACCTCCGTGAGACGCTCCGCGCCGACTCCGAGCTTGCGCTCCCTGTGGCCGTACACGCTCACTGTGGTCCACGCGCTGTCACTAACCACGCGATAATGGCGGGTTACACAGGCTGGTGTGTGAGCCAAACCGCCACACAGTGAAATTTGGTTTCCCACGCTCCCACCGGGGACAGGGACAGACACACTCACCATGAAAACCACCACCTTTCCCTCCTGCTCGGTACCCCAGGGCCACGCGGGGGCTCCCGGGGCGCCCACGGCTGGGTGGGGAGGGGCCGCGCTGTCTCCGTGGGGAGCAGACCCACCCCTCCCCCGCCCTCAGCTAAGACGCTGTGAGCGCATCCACGGTGCGGTGTGGGGGCTCGTCACCTAACCCAGGTGGGACGTCCCGCGCTTGGGGATTTACGTGTCACCCACACTCTGCGATGACAAAGGCTTTGGAGAGCTAGCGCAGGCTGGGGACCCACCGCACCTGCTCCCCGCGCTGCGGGAGCCTTGCCCGTCCGTAAGGGGAGCCGCACCTCCTGGACTGGGCGTGAGCCGGCGGGCACCCTCGGTTTGAATGCTGCCCGGCACACAGCAGGCACGTGAGACGTGTCCCCTCTGTTCCTAGCGGCCAGTTACTTACACATTTGTGGTTTTCAGAATGACCGAGCTGAGACTCCATGCTGCATTACTTAGGGGCATTAACAATGTTTTAATTCAAGGAAACCTTCTGCTCAGTCCTTATTTGCACTCTGTCACCGTATGCAAAGTAATCGTGTGGCCTTGGGGTCTTTTGGGCTGAAAACAAAGCTTGCACCCGGGACGTGGCGTGAGGGGGACTCCTGGGGTCCCAGCAGAGCCTGTGCCATGCTGCCTGGGGTCCTGGAGAGAGGAGGGGGCACACGCAGAGTGCCGATGAGCTCACACCATCTGGGGGACAGGCACACTCTGGGCAGGGGTGTGGCATTCCCGAGGCCTCCCCAGAACTCTCTGGAAGGGAGCTGCCGTGGTTGGTGGGCATGCTGCTCCCCTCCACTTCTGCCGGCTCGGCCAGAAGAGCTGTCCACGTGAGGATCAAGGACAGCGTCACACTGAGATGTGACTTCCCGGAGGAGAGATGGGGCGAGCCGGGGACGTGCCTGGGGCTGGACACAAGGTCAAGGAAAGATGGCGGCTTGGGACACGATGCTCGCCGGCCACCAGGCTGCACCCCATTAGCAGAAGGTCTTCCGGGATCAGACACATACATAATGGCACTCACGCGCTGGCTTTATCGCAGTGCTTAATGGCCATATCAAGGATCCGGAGGAGGACAATGGCTCCTTTTACCACATTTTAAGTTAAAAAGAAAAAACACAGTGACACAGGAGAAGGCGGCCCTGACAGAAAGCATCTCTGTTTCTCTGAAAGGGAGCGCTGTTGTGACAGCTCGCTGGTGGCTGTCTGCTTGTCCTCGCGAACTCCGGGCTCCGGGCTGGCGGCCCCTCCCGCCCGCGGCCCTGCCCCTCCCCCGCCGGCTCCACCGACCGTCCCGGCGCGGGGGAGAGGGGCGCGCGGGGGAGAGGGGCGCGCGGGGGAGGGGGGCGCGCGGGGGAGAGGGGCGCGGAGGAGAGGGGCGCGGAGGAGAGGGGCGCACGGCCTCGCCGGCCGCTGCGTCTTGGATTACAGACAGCCAGCCAGCAAGGGCGGGCAGCAGGGCACCGGGCCGCAGCGTGGGAACAGGCGGGGCGCACAATGACGGGATTGACAGTGACCGTGGCAGGGCCACCTTTGGGAGAAACCGTATCCCGCAGCGCGCGAGAAAGTGAGAAACGCGAGCAGATGCTGCCGGCCTCCGAGCAACAGATGCCTCCTGGCCGCCCCGCCAGCCGGGCAGCCGGCCCCGCCGCGCCCCCGCCTCCGGGCGGCAACACGAACTGCGGAGGAATGAGACGCGGCAGATGGCGGCGGCGGCCGGCCGCACGGGGCCCCGCTGACCGCCGCTTTCGGCAGGAGGACCCCGCGGTCAGTTCTCAGAGGCCGCACCACGTGCCGCGGAGCGACAGAACGCGGACGCTTTTGTGAATGCGATTCGGGGCTGAACAATCGATGGCGGCCGATTCCGAACGCGGAGCTTCCACGGCCTCGAGTGCCGGGCTGGGGCCGCGTGTGCTGTCCCCTTGCCGCCAGGACGGGCCGAGGGCCTCCGCCGCCCCTTTGCTGCGGACTCAGGTGCGCCGGGCCCACGCGTCCTTGTCCTCGCGCCCCGAGGGAAAGGCTGTGACCCGCGGGCTGCGGGCGGCGGTGACGGCGCCATGACGCCCCGCGGGGAGGGCCTGGGGGAGGCTGTGCGCACGAGAAGGAGCACGCATTAGGGTGTGCATGTGGGTGCGGGGCGCCCCGGTGGGCTGCGTGGGCGTGCGTGCGCGTGCGGGGCACCCCGGTGGGCTGCGTGGGCGTGCGT
>PVJL010016557.1:0-12540 GCA_004026885.1 Lyroderma lyra
ACACTGCCTTCCACAGTGGTTCTACCAATTTGCATTCCCAGAGGCTAGATGTTAGAACAATTAACTTGGTGACTGAGAGTCTAATATTTTCCAAAGAAAGTTCAATCATCATATCTTCTTCCTGGTCATTTGTGAGATGAACGCATTTCTCACTTCACAGGAGACCTTGGAAGACCACTCACATCTTACGGCAATAGCTCCTCCAAGTGCTCAGACTGAAAACTCCACAAGACACAAATGTGGTATCTCGCAGTACCTCCGATGTTCCATGTTTGGGTGCACGATCATCTGTCTTGTGAGGCTCGTGATCCATATCCAAAGATGTTTTATCACAGCACTAAGTGCCCACCCTCGGCCTTTCAGCAGGAATCAGGGTCCGGAGCACCTTTAGCTACCCCCTTGCACGGCCAGTCTTCCCAAAGGACATTTGAGGAAGCGTGATTTTGTCTGCTTCTTGAGTCTAGGACTCTGACGTACTACAAAAGTGCTTGCAATATTGGAACCAGGTAATTTCTCCTCAATGCAATTTTTGCATCAGCAGCCCCGAGAAGACTCATTCAAATTCCATCAGAGCCACGAGTGAGAATCTTGTAACGAACTTGTTGACTGACTGCACGAGCAGCAGCAGCAACGGGGAAGCCTTCCGGCCTTGAGGGAGTGCCTCAGAATGAGATGTTGCCTCGCCATCCCTCTAATATGAAGTTCTTAGTGCAAGGTATGTAAGGTTCCCCATGATAACAGCTCAAGTCCTGAGAAGCATCTTCAGGTTGCTTATTCTTTTCATTTCCCAACATCCCAACAGCTTTGTTGTTGGTTTGTTTTTTTAAAAAATATAGTTCACTGTGATTTTGCTTGAATGGCTCTCACCTCAACTTCTCATCTTCTTTTGAGTCCATGTTTCCTTCCATGGGGCAAGAATCTTCTTAAGCGCCAACTGAGTCCTTTCCAGTGAGAGTTCAGTGTGGAACAGTCCTTCTGAACATCTCTTCCCTTGCCCAATGCCCTACCGTCACTAGGAATTCTGCTGTTACAGCAGGACGCGAAGTTGGTCTCCCAAAGATTTTGCTTCAGTGATCTTAATTTGTCACCCATCATTCCCCTTTACCAATCTCCTTACAATCCTCTATCCTCTTCCCTCAATGTCATTATCCCATCACCCTCCGGTGCTCCTCCCACTCCTCTCCCAGACGTGTTAAGAGCAGTCCTTATCCACCCCTTTCCTCCTAGCTGGTAGAGAATCCACTGCAGGCCCCCAGAGCCATGGTGCACCCCGACTGGACTCAGGTCCTTCTGACCCAGAAGCCAGCCAAGGTAACCATACATATCACGAAGGCTCATAGCTGGGCTTCAGTGACAAAGCCCGCCCACCAGAGGCTGACTTCAAGGACTCATAATGGCACTGTCAAGGAGATGCCCACCTGTCCAGGCCCAAAGCCTTTTCATTGTCTGCTCAGGACATCAGGAATCACTACAACTCCATGCTCCACAGGCCCCCACTCCTCTCCCAAGTCACAGGTGTACTTCCTGTGCACAGTGACACAGATACACCTCCATTCCCAGGAAGACCTGTGCTGGCAGGGAGGAGACTCAGAGGCCAGCGATCTTTTAGTGGAGGATCATGATCAGCTCCCCAGCCTGTCCTTCCTATGGGTCTTTCCTCGTAGCCTACTGCTCTACACGCTCTCTGAGAGTCCCGGAGGCCAGACTTGGCTCTGGGGCTGGTTTGCTCCTCAGAGCCCCAAAAGAGAAAGTGTGACCCATTGGTCATAGGGAGGAAAAGGAGGCAGCATTAAGCCAGTTAGCAGCATTGCGGTGTCCCTCCTGGTGCCAGTCCACCAGAGGGCCCATACTACATTTGAGCTGGCTGTTCCTGACAGGATCCAAGGAGACTCTTCCTCATACCAGGGCTGATCCAGCTTGTTCCAGTGATATAGGAGGCAGGGAGGGAGGACAAGACTATCAGGGTGGGGGTGGCGATGGAGGGGGAAAGGCAGGGGATAGGAGCAGCCCCACTGGGGCATCATGTATAAATTAGAAAGAAACATGTTTTTTGTTGAGAAATGCTCTGGGGGTCGCTATCTCCATGCTCTGCTGTGTGCTGCTCCATGGAGAGGAGACCTGAAAGGAGGGAAGGATGTGGAAGGTCATGGGCACTATGGATACACAGATGACCCTTCAGTCCTTCCCTCCAGATTTACAGGGACCCCTTCAGACTGTGTCTGGAAACACACAGCTCTCTAATCCCCAGGGACACCTCCCATTACACCTACTCCCAAGGCCAGGTGGGTGAGGGGCCTCCCATCACCATCTGTATCCTGAACCCTCTAGAGATCGGGAGCTGCTTTTGAGGCTTTCAGCTCTCTGGACCCATTAATGAGTTATCTAGAACTGAGTCACCCCTTGTCTTTAGGAAGCTTCTCTCTGTTCCCTGGAAGCAGTCACACAACAGGACTGGGCGATCCTCTGCTCTTCCAGGGTTTGCACCTAGAATAGCATGAAAACATCATGGAATTTAGTCTACAGCATGCAAAGAAATGATGCAGAGTCAAGGAACTTTTGAAAATTTAACTATTTGTTGAAACAATCAGTTTAAAAAACAATTCAAGTCTGCTGCTTAGGTGTTATTAAATATTTCCAAAGAAGAGAACGCAACATTTCCAAAAAACGTTTTCTTCCAAAGAAATAGTCCAGTGAATTATCAACTCATGGTCTAGATTTCAAAATATAAGTCTATAATCAACAAAGACCCAACTGTTAGCTTCATTGAGATCTTAGTAAATCAAAATAAGAGAACACTTCTTTTGGATGGTTAGCATATCACACGTGTGTAATACATCCTTTCAGCATGAATATCTTAGGGAGGACAGATAACAGGGCAATTAGCTAAAGGATTTACGAACATATTTTTATTTTAAAATGAAAGCAATGTGTAAATTTAGGAAACCTGTGACATGTATACACCAAATTTCCTTCAGATCCTGTTTCTTGTTAAAAACAAAACAAAACAAAACAAAAAAACAAAAGAAAAACACGACAACCTGTGCTCTAAGGTAGGAAAAACAAGAAGGTCCACATCAGCTGTAAGAACATCTAATTTGCCCTTAAATTTGATTTATAGATGTGTCCATTCCCCACTCAATAACCCTACAAGTAACTGATTAAAATGAGACTTCATCAGGATTTGATAAAGCCTCTATCTACACAGATGGTCACTCGTACACTTTTTTCTTGAGTAAGTCTGAAAATACACAGACCATAGTAATTCACCAAAGTGTACCAGGATGCTAGGAAAACAGAGCACAAAATACATGCTACTAGGATCTTCTAGCATCAAGTTGATATATTATAGATAGATGCTAAAAAGCCATCAGTTGTTTAATGGAGTAAACAAAGCTTCCAGGGTAACCTATAACCTATGCAAATAAGGAGGATGACAATGACACTTGAATCTCTAAAATACTTATCAGAAGGGAAAACTTTACCAATTTAAATATAACAGAGTTCTTCCACATAGGAAGCAGTCACTCTGAAACTCATGAAGACTGCCTGAGCATTTACTACCTAAATAAGGCAAAGATGTAAAAAGCACTTCTGGTTTTTAATTCATGTACTTAACCAAAAGATGAGGCCCTCAGGACTCAAAAGCAAGCTACAGGAACAGCCTTCCTGCCCGTCACCTAAGTTTGATTACAGATTTCTTTCAATGTGTATCTTGATTTGGACAAATTTTCAACATAAATTCCATAATAAAGCAAACACACGTAACTTCGAGAGTTCTGCAACACTTACATGGCCACACAGCTTTCCATATGGAATGGAAGAGGCTCTGGGTTAGGAAAACAGGACATGTGGGTTCTCGTTTTTGCTCTAGCACTGACCACTTTTGTGGGTGGCTTTAGGTAAATCCCTATACCTTTCTGGGTCTGTTGGTATGTCTGTAAAAAATGGGCTGAGCTAGAACATCAGAGTTGCTTCTAGTTTTGACATTCTGGGGTTGTGTGACAAGTAAATGGACAAGGACACAAGAAAACATCTTGGGAGGGGGAGGGGGAGGAGGACAGTGACTGGTTTGTCATTAGACCAATGAAGCGCTAACAATGGGCCATTAGCTAAGATAGGTAAATACCTAGCTTACCTCTGTTACAATGAATTCTGGCAGTCAGTCACAACACATTTTAAACTTACAGTCATAAAACATGAGGTGATGGATTTCAATTATCATAAAAACTACAAATGTGAAAAGTTTTTACTACTTAACCTCACCCTTAATCAACAAACAGCTGTGGTAAGCACTGGTGGTTTTGAAACCAGAGCATACTAAGAACAGAATGCATTTAACATTATAATCAATGTATAACAATTAACAAGTAATAAATTATTCACAAAAATAATTATTCATTATAAGTGTTATTTCTTGAGTATTCAACATGTATTATTTCCAAACATCATGGCAATTCCATAAGGTCAGGTGATATCACCAGTTTACAGGTGAGGAAATTGAGCCTTAGAGCAAGTGAGTATCCTGCAGAAGGTCACCCATCGGGGAAATGTGAGAGCTGGGATTCTGTCCCAGATATGCCCAGTTCCAAAGGCCATGTGCTTTCTGCTACACTAACTGCATCTTTTCAGCAAAAGTCATCTATTTTTTCCTTCCCAGGATGGTTCTCTTTTACTGTTAAAGAAAAAGCACTTACCATTTTCAATGAGGGTAGTTTGGGGAGATTGGAAACTGAAATCAAGCCTACATTTATTAAACTGAGGAACTCTAAGTTCACAAATTCAGCTGTTAAGCCCTCAATTTTCTCATCATTTGATTTGCAATTCTCCAGGAAAAGTTTTTTTTTTTTTTTGGTAGTTCCCTGGCTGGGAATCTAACCCAGACTGCGGCGTTGAGAGCGCCGAAGCCTAGCCATTACACCACCAGGGAACCCCCAGGAAAAGTTCTTGAACCTGTGGATGACAAAGGAAAAAAACCAAAAAAACAGCTTTCATAAAAACATACAGAAAACATCAAAAAAATTACAAACTCCAACCAAAATTTCCCAGCAAAACACCCACATATAAGGGCAGTCTCTATTATGAAAAATAATTACACCTTTAGTAACAATATACTAATGGATATCAAGGGTAGAATGTTATACCATGGTATAAATCGAGATTTAAACTCTTTCCTTTCCAGAGACAGAAACTGCAGTTCTTAAGATTTAAGTAAGAAACTACATCCCCCAACTCCTTTTCCCAAGTCTGTTCCCCAAGGGTGACTTTAATGACAAAGGCAAAGTGAAGATACCCCCACCCCTTTCCTTAGGCTAAGTCTACCCCAAGGCCCCAGGAGGTTGACACAAGAAAAAGGAGAAAGCTTTACTTTTCCCATCAAAATCACCCAGAGATTCTGGCAGCACCGCACATTTGCACTTGTGGTTTTATTAATCTTTACCAAGATGATCTTGACATTAGGAAGGGGTCAAGACGGAAGAGGCCTTAATTGAAGACAAAGATCTATTTGGGTTAGAGTAGACAAAGATATTTCTAGGGGAGAGAACTCTTAAGACATTAAATTAGGTTCCTTTTTCAGACCATAAAATCTTTTTTGGAGGTCCTGAAATTTAGAACTCATATCCATCCAAGGGTATCACAGCTGAAGATTCTGATTACTGATTATTTAGCAGTCTACCCTGTGAGTATCCACCATCATAATTCTTATTACCATTCTTGCTCAGTGGTTTTCTTTGAAACCTGCAACTTTTTAACACATTCTAATCAATTTACAGTGATACGAATTAGTTTTCACTGCCAAGGACATTCTTGCAGTGAATCTACCAAGTCTGATGGCATTAATCAGGCATTTATAGGGAAGGGAGATACTGATAGTTCTAAAATGAGGACAGGACCTAATAACATCTTCATTCTCCCACAGAGATGCAGGAACCCTACTCTAGTCATTGCTAATATTCGTGGAGAACCTCTTGTAATTCTTTGCACCACCACATCCTCCTCTCTTTTACAGAGAAGGAAACAGACTGTATAGTCAGTACAACACTACTACAGGCAACCCCCTATTAACATGGCACTGCTATAGCGTGGTTTGAGAATCGGGGAAAACCTTTGTATAACATGGCACCCTAGAATACGGTTTCTCTCTAACATGGTTTGAGAAATAGAGAAATCCCCAAACAACATGGAATGTAATAAGCTTTTAAGAGCAAAAAACATCTCATTTGAATTTATGGAAATTCCCAATAACAGTTGGAGCTCTATTTCCTAAATGAAGATCCTTCTACTGACAAGCACAAAGTTTAAGAGAGAACTTCACAAGTGCTTAGCACCATATAACCAAATTTATGAAGATCTCTCTGGGAGTTCCCTGGTGGTGTAGTGGCTTAAGGCTTCGTTGCTGGCGCTGTCAATACTGTGGCCTGGGTTCGATTCCCGGCCAGGGAACTACCCACATACCACCACCACCAACAACAAAAGAATATCTCAGCTAAAAGCAAGCAATCTAAAATAATAGGTTTTTTGCAAAAAGTACAGAATAGAAGTCAGGATAATGCTGAAGAAAGTTCAGAGGATGAAGGTATCGTGTCAAAAAGAAAATGTCCTTGGTTAATAGTGCTTAGTAGTGATGATGGAGAAAACATTATTTAATACATATTAATATGTTATACTTTTGGTGAAAATTACTTTAATAAAGATATTTCTCTTAATTATTAAAACATAATAGTATGGGTTTTTAAAAAATTTTTTAGAACCTAACCCCCTCTTTTGTACTAGTTCTTTGTTTCACATAACAGACGCACATAACACGCCACCTTAGTACCCTAGCAACCGTGTTACACAGGGGTTGCCCGGACTTCTCACTTGCTTCTTCACTACTCTTCACTACCCTGTCTACTTCCCCTCAGAATCTGTGGTGTCGGTCAGGATACACGCAGGCCTTCATCCTTCCCTCCTTCCTTTCACTTTTTTCTAGATACACGTCTGCCATTCTTCCCTCTTCTGGTGAAAATCAACACAACAGAAAACTTAAGAGGTCAACCGAGGAGAGCTGGGCTCTGAAGGCAGATGCCTGGGGCCGAATTCTGGCTCTGCCACTTACAACCTGTGTGACCTTGGGCAAGACAGTTTACCTCTCCGTGCCTCAGATTCCTCACCTGTGAAAACTACCCACCTCATTTAGTTGTTGCAGAGAGTAACACTTGGGACACTGTAGATGCTGAGAAAGTAACCGCAAGGAAAGGGAGTAGGGGAATGACAGAGACCTTGGCTGTTCACTTTCTTCAGATCTGTATTATACAACATTTATACAAGCATGTATTTCTATTTTATTTAAAAATACCAACAAAACATAATAAAAAGGTCAACTATAAAGGCCACCCACCTACGTAGTATACTGCAACACAACTAAAATGGTCCCATTTGGTTTGGGGAATTATCTATTACTATATCTCACAGAAAATCTAAAATTGTTATACAGAATGACTCTAATACGTCAAGAGCCAAGTGAGGAGGAATTAAGAGTTAGCCAATGACCTCTTAAGCCATGTTTTGCTCCCAACTCACTGGGTGAAATAACCTCCTGGATATTTATATCAATTAGTAAAATTCTACTTTAAATAAGTCATTAAATGCTACCAGAAAGCATTCAGTGTGAGCTACAACATGTCTGCTGAACCAAACAGATCAATGGGAATCAAGAAGAGGAAACTGGGAGAAAAAAACCAAACATGTATTAAAGTGGTTCCAATCTGCCAGCTTCGTTGTTGGGTATGGAAGATGACGGAGAGGAATTGAGGTCTGCTACACAGGAACCATGTAGCTAGATGGAAATGATGAAGAAACGGCTTGTTGAGGGAGGGGTGGTGTAAGGAATATCACAAGGGGCACCAAGTTTAAGATTCCCATGGGTTGTCCAGAGGCAAGGACCCCCAGGCAGCTGGACACATGGGTCTGGACTTCAGAGGAGGTCTGGACTGTAAATTCTGTACTTGGGAGTCAACAGGATAGAGGCAGTAGTGAGAGAATGGAATTCCTATGACGAAGACCAAGGATGCAATCCTGGGGGATCCTGCAAAGGAAACTAGAGAAGAATCACAAGTGGAACCCAAAAGTGAAGACTTCGTTTAAAACACCCAGAAAAGTTTATGAAATAAGGCACAAGAAGTTATTAAAAAAGGATAAAAAAATTAGAAAAACAACTTAAATGCCATCAACAAGGGACTCGTTTCCAGGATACACGGTGGGATGAACAACGTAAGAATGTGTAACACGCTGCTACTCATGTAACACAGTGCACATTCACATTCTTATCTGTACTAAACGCTGAGGAATAATCTCTCAGGGAGAAAAGTGAGTGGCTGGGAGACTTCTCCAGACCCTTATTATTTTACACCCCAATAATGAGACTATTAATAATTTTTTTTAAAAAAATAAAGGTTAAAAAAAAGTTGTTGTTAGACTTTAAACTTCATCAAGTTTCTTGATGGCAGGGTCATGTCTATTTTAGCTGCCAGTATATTCCAGTATGAGAACGAGCCTTCATAATTATCGAAAATTTTAAAAATGGTTAGAGTACTGCACAGGTGTTTTGTGTCAGGATTGCAGGGGACTGAGTAGATGAGAAGAGGAAACTTGGATATAAGGAGAACCTACTTTCTGATCATAATCATAATCACCTTAAAGCAAAGCATATTTATTTTCATCACTATGAATATTCACCACAAAAAGTGATACAAAATGCATATAAACAATGAGATGTATCCTACTCTTGCTGCAGGCGAGGAGGTTCTTTTGTTTTGCTTTGTTTTTTTTGTTTTTTGGAGAACCAACAGCTAAGATGGTAGGTGTAGGTGAGTTTATAAGTGGCAGAGCCAGGGAATGCATATGTGAGACCTTTAATTTTCTCCATGAGTAGGAAGCAACAGAATTTACTGGGGTGTGTAGGGCAGAGGGTTTTATGGCTCAGCAGAGAAGGCATGTCCCTTGACTTTTCCAGGAAGGCTGAAGATGTAGTGAAGAAATGAGGTCCAGAGGCACAGTAAGAGGTCAACGCACTGTCCTTGAAGGGAATAAAAACAGAGCAGAGTTGGAATTACTGCAGAGAGCAGAGACCACAGGTGGGTCCCAGTTAGTGCTGTGCCTAAGGATAGCAGGTCTGGAAAGCCCACCATCAGTAGCCTTCTAGCCTGTCTAAAGTTCTAAAAGGTATCTTCTCTCAGGCATTGTGTCAGCAGCATTTAAGATACCAAAGCCTCCCTGCTCCCCCATCCCTTCCTGAAGTGTGAAGGGATCCAGACTGCCTTGCACAGGAGGGTTCAACTGTGGGAAATGGATGCACGGGGCATTGTGCAGACGGGTATATAACCCCACCGCCTCCCAATCTAGATGCAGAATAAAGGGAGGTTCTAATCAAGGAGAAACAGCTCTAGTTTCTTCTTCTTCTGCCCAAATTCTCCCATGGCTACTACCTAAGGAGGAAAGGTTGGGCAGAAACTTGTATATTTGTGTATAACTTAGGAAGCTATTTGGTCCAAGACGGAGTTAGCTGGCCTTCTGCTCAAAGGTAAATGTTGGGTTCAAATTCACTCTTCTTCATGCCTCATTTTTCAATTAAATTAGTCTTTTCTCAAACATAAATTTACGATAAACATTCAAAAAGAAAAAAATCCATTATTTCCTATTTAACTCTTATTTTAGTTTTATATAGCTATCAGCAAAACAGTACTGTTTTCATTGAAAAATTTGAGCTACACTGTAGCCCAGTTACTGGGACTGGAACTGCAGAGAGCATCTAATCTTGATTTCTTTTCGATCCAATTTGCTCTCACTTCCCACTCCTCCAACTACTCAAAATAAATAAATAAATAAATAAATAATCAATTTTACCTAATTGGCTGAATGACATTCCTTAATTACAACAGTTATAATTATTATAAGAGGGCAAAGAAAGTACAGAGGAATTTAACTTACCAATTATTTTAATGAGAAAATAAGGAGGACTTGCAAGATGGCAACCAGAAAGGGGATCCCTGAAACCTCTCCCAGAAAATACAATTGAATGGCTAGGATCCACAACAGGAAAACCTGAGTGGCACAATCTCAGCTGAGAGAACCATGCATTGAAAGAACACACCTGAAGGTCAGAGAAAGCGGGACAAGTGGGAGATGAGGGAGGGAGCAGAGCTCAGCTGAGATACAGATTCAGATCATGACCTGACCAGGGCTGACTAAAGGAACTTAGAAGGGTGCCAGGGGACACTGGCTGAGGAACAACATGATCCCAGGTGAGCTGGGGGCTGAGTGGTGACAAGAGGTGAAAGCAGCTGAAACACTGTGAGATCATTGGCAAGTTGGACCAAGCAGCAGCGCATTAGGGCTCCATCCAGAGCTGGACTGCTCTAGGCAAAAACAGGACCTCCAGGGGCAGTGTCCTGCCACAACCACAGGTCTGCTCTTGGTCAGTTGGAAACTGAAAGCTGGCTGCCGCGGAAATGCTGAAACTCCAAAACATGTTCCTGGGTAAAACGCGGGCTCAGAAGAAGGGAGAAAGTTTGAGCTACTGGTGAGCACTCGCCCTCACCAACATGATCACAGCCCACTCGCTCCAGGCTTGCACTGCACAGGTCTCCTCGCGCCGGGGCCCCCCACCCCCACTTCCCCAATGAATGGACTGGTGGTGTGGCAGAGTCGGTGATCAGGGGAGCTGCTACAGGAAACAGAGTGGCCTTGGACTGCACCACCCCTGAGCCCAGGAGGAGGATGGAGACATGGCCTCCCTAACCAAGGCAACCTAGTGTCTGCTCTATAGCCTGCTGGAATCAAGAGGAAAATATTGGAAGACACTACAGCAATACCAACTGGGAAGAGAAAGAAAGACCTCTCTCTATATCTGCCACGGAAAAAGCCCTCATGCCCGGAAAAAGAAACATATTAAAAGATAATGAGTACCGTAGGATTCAAAGCTGCTCAGAAAAAAAATGAAAACTCTCCAGAAAAGGAACTTATAGATCTGGAAATACATGATCTAAGTGACACAGAATACAGGCTGCAGTTCTTAAAATACTGAGAGAACTGAAACAGTATTGGCAGAGTACCCTGACTCATGTAAATGATCTCAGAAAAGAAATCTGTGAACAAAAGGAACATTTTAACAAAAAAATAAAAAATATAAAAAAGAATCAAATAAAAATTTGGGAGATAAACAATGCAATAAAAGAAGTGAAGTAACTACCATAGGAAACAGGGCCAACCAGATGGAAGAAAGAATTAGTGATACCAAAGACTGGAACATGCTAAAAACACAGAAAGAAGACAGAGGCTTTAGTGTCAAAAGAACTGAAAGAACTTTACAAGAACTATCTGACTTCATTAGAAAAAACAATATGAGAACAATAGGAATAGCAGAGAGGGGGAACAAAACTCTACAGAGAGCTTACTCAAACAAATAGTAGATGAGAACTTAGCAAACCTATGTAAAGATCTGGAACCTCAAATTCAAGAAGAAAATAGGTCCCCTACTTACTTGGATCCCAGCAGATCTTCTCCAAGGCACATTATACTGAAGATGTCAAAAATCAAAGACAAAGAGACAATTTTCAAGGCAGTTGGGGGGAAAAACTATAACCTTTAAAGGAAAGCCCATCAGGCTATCATCAGACTTCTCAAAAGAAACTCTATAAGCCAAGAGGGAGTGGAATCAAATATTCAAAATACTAAAAGAAAGAAACTCCCAGTCAAGAATAATTTATCCAGCAAAATTATCCTTTAGATATGAAGGAGGAATAAAGACCTTTTCAGACATACATAAGCTGAGGGAATTCTCCAGCATGAGGTCAGCATTTCATGAAATACTGAAGGAAGAGGCTCTTTGACCTGAAACAAAAAATCAAAATAAATGGGAAAAAGTTGGGACAATAAAAAAGAAATTAAAAAAGGGAGGAGGTAAAGGCCATAAGAAATCCTCATGTATCAGTCATCATTCTAAATATACATGGACTGAACTCACCAATAAAAAGGAACAGAGTAGCAGACTGGGATCAAGAAAGAAAACCTGGGAGTTCCCTGATGGTGTAGTGGCTTAAGGCTTCAGCACTGGCACTGTTGGCGCTGCGGCCAGGGTTCGATTCCCAGCCAGGGAGCTACCCACATACCAAAAAGCAAAAAAAAAAATAAAAAAAGAAACAAAACCTATCCATATGCTGTCTCCAAGAGGCACACCTCAGCCATAAGGGCAAACATAGACTCAAAGTGAAAGGCTGGAAAACTTTAAGCAAATGGCATCCAAAGAAAAACAGGAGTTGCCATACTGACATCTGACAAAACAGATTTCAGGATAAAAAAGATAACAAGAGATAAAGATGGTAATTTCATAGTGATAAAGGAAACAATACAACATGAAGACAAGAAACTCATCAATATATATATGCCCCCAATCAGGTAGCACTAAAATATACAAAGCAACTACTAACAGATCTAAAAGGAGAAACTGACAAAAACACAATTATAGTATGGGACCTAAACACCCCCCTTAACAGCCAAGGACAG
>PVJL010016558.1:0-20650 GCA_004026885.1 Lyroderma lyra
AAATCAGGAACAAGACAGGGATGCCCCCTGTCACCACTGTTATTTAATATAGTACTGGAAGTTCTAGCCACAGCAATCAGGCAAGAGAAAGGAATCAAAGGTATCCAAATTGGGAAAGAAGAGGTCATATTGTCACTATTTGCGGATGACATGAGACTTTATATAAAAAATTCCAAAGATTCCACCAGGAAACTATTAGAAACAATTAACGAATGTAGTAAAGTTGCAGGATACAAAATCAATGTACAAAAATCAACAGCTTTCCTTTATACAAACAACGAATCCACAGCAAAAGAAATGAGGGAGTCAATTCCTTTTGCTATCACAACAAAAAGAATTAAATACCTGGGAATTAACTTAACAAAGAATGTGACAGACTTATACACAGAGAACTATAAGACACTTTTGAAAGAAATTGAAACAGACTTTAAGAGGTAGAAAAATATCCCCTGTTCATGGATAGGAAGACTTAACATTGTTAAAATGGCTATTCTGCCCAAAGCAATCTACAGATTTAATGCAACACCCATCAAAATCCCACAATCATACTTTCGTGAAATAGATAAAAGAATTATTAAATTTATATGGAACCATAAAAGACCTCAAATTGCCAAAGCAATACTACATAAAAAGAATAAGGCTGGTAGCATTACATTCGTGACTTCTATTTATATTACAAAGCATCAATAGTCAAAACAGCTTGGTACTGGCAGAAGAACAGACATAGAGACCAATGGAATAGAACTGAAAACCCAGAAATAAACCCACAAATATATGGACAAGTAATTTTTGATAAAGGAGCAAAAAACATACAATGGGGGAAAGACAGCCTCTTTAGTAGTTGAAGCTGGGAAAACTGGAAAAAACAAATGCAAAAGAATGAAACTGAGCTATGAACTCTCTCCATATACAAAAATTAACTCAAAATGGATTAAAGACCTTCATATAAGACCTGCAACAATAAACTGTGTAGAAGAAAACATTGGTACGAAACTTATACACCTAGGACTCAAGGAAGACTTCATGAACCTGTCCTCAAAGGCAAGGGAAGTAAAAGCAAAAATAAATGAATGGGACTATATCAAATAAAAAGCTTCTGCACAGCAAAAGAAACCATCAACAAGGCAAAGAGACAGCCAACTGAATGGGAGAAAATATTTGCCAATAATGTATCAGATAAGGGTCTAATATCTAAAATATATAAAGAACTAATAAGACTTAACAACAAAAAAAACAAACAACCCAATTAAAAAGTGGGCAGAAGAACTAAACAGACACTTCTCCCACGAAGAAATACAAATGGCCAGCAGACATATGAAAAAATGCTCATCCTCATTAGCTATCAGGGAAATGCAAATAAAAACCATAATGAGATACCACCTCACACCTGTGAGAATGGCTATTATCAACAAGACAAGGAATAACAAGTGCTGGAGGGGATGTGGAGAAAAAGGAATTCTGGTACACTGCTGGTGGGAGTGCAAAATGGTACAACCACTGTGGAAGGCAGTGTGGAGGGTCCTCAGAAAATTGGGAATGGAGCTACCATTTGACCCAGCAATCCCCCTTCTGGGGATCTTCCCAAAGAACTTGAAAACCTTTGTCCACAAAGACTTCTGTACCCCAATGTTCATTGCAGTGCTGTTCACAGTGGCCAAAACATGGAAACAACCAAAGTGCCCTGCGACAGATGACTGGATAAAGAAGCTGTGGTACATATACACAATGGAATATTACTCAGCTGTAAGAAAAGATGAAATATTGCCATTTGCGACAAAATGGATGGACCTGGAGATCATCATGCTAAGTGAAATAAGCCACACAGAAAAAACAAAGAACTGCATGATTTCACTCATATGCGGAAAATAAAACTGAAAACAAAGAAAAAAAGAAATGAACAAACAAATAACTCATGGACAACAATCAATAGTTTAATGTTTATTTGGGGACAAGTTGTTTAGGAAGGGGAGAAAGGGGAGGGGGTGGGAGAGGAGGCGGGGATGCTAAATATAAGGTGATGGAAAGAGAAGCCACATTAGGTGGTGAACTTATTATACATCAAGTTGACAATGCACTGTAGAAATGTATGCCTGAAACCTATGTAATCCTTTCTAACAGATGTCACCCCAATAAGTCTAACAATAAAAATGAATTTAAAAAAAAAGAAAAATTGATGAATTTAAAACATCTGATTGTAGAAAAGAAAGACTAGCTAAAATCTAACAGTAAAACTGAAAGCTAGTGAAAATTTTGCCTCACATGGCAAATGGTTAATATTTCAGTTTATAGCATATCCACATGGTAGAGTATTATGCTACTGATACATTTATGAATGAATTTTCCCATAGAATATTTTTCCCATGGGAGACTATTATTATAATTTCACTTTCAGAATGCTAATTTACACATTTAGTTATATGACCCATGTAAAAATGTAGATATGTACTGCATGTACTTATATCAAATAACCTTAGGGAATGGGGTCATAAGTTAATTTTAATTTTTGAATGTTTTTTTGTATTTCTCAAGTTTTTATGACTTTTTTTCTTAAACCATGCATCGTTAAAGTTGAAGAAATATGCATAACTTTATATATATTTGGGAAAAATACTCACAACCCAGTCAATAAATGTTCAAAGTAAATTAACAAATAATTTACAAATGACAGTATGTAAATATCTATCAAATACATGAAAAAATATCCACCCTACTCCAGAAGTTGAATAAGCAAATTAAAGAAAAGACTTGGTATATTTCCACCTTCAAATCAATACTGATTAAAAAATGAGGATAATGGATGTTGCTAAGCATGTAGTAAAACATGTTCTCCCATACATTGCTAGTAAGTATATGCATTAGTACAACACTTCCAGCAGTAAACAAGAAGCCTAAAACTGTTCATGCCCTTTAGCTATGCAACTCTATTTCTAGTAATATCTCTTGTGGTAGACAGAATGGCTCCCTAAAGATGTCCATGCTCTAATTCCTGTCACTGCAAGTGACAGGGATTAGAGCATGGCATAATTAAGGTTATGGACCATAAAATAATGGGATTATCCTAGATTATTTACAGAGACCCAATTTAACCATATAAACACTTAAAAGCAGAAGAAATGGGGCAGAAGGAAAGTCAGAGCAATTATGAATATGAGGGCTTGATCCACTTTGAAGATGCTATACAGGCTACCATAAACCAAGGAACATGGTTGACCTTTAGAAAGTGAGCATGATCCTGGGCCAACAGCTAGCCTTGAACTGGGGACCTCAATTCTGTAGGCACAATGGAAGATACTGGATACTTGGTAGCAGATTTTTTCCCCATAACCCCCAGGTAAGGAACACAAATCTGCTGATACTTCAATTTTAGCTTAGTGAGACCGGAATTAAACTTCTGACCTTCAAAACTGTGAGATAATAAATAGTGTTTTAAGCTGCTAAATTTATGACAATATGTTATAGCAGAAGTGGAAAACTTATAACTACTAGGAATACTTTTCACTTGATCATAACCTGCTATTGTGGCCTTAATCAAATCAATTTTTCTACCTGGCCTCAATTTCTTCACCTATAAAACTGTGCTGGTTTATTTAGGGCCATCCTCAATAGTAGTGTGAACTGGGCCAAGGGTGAAAATGGAAGCTACAGGCCACACGTCTAAATATTTAAAATGTTCTTTTTAATTCATTTTTATTGTTAGACTTATTGGGGTGACATCTGTTACCAAGAATTACCTAGGTTTCAGGCATACAATTCGACAGTGCATTGTCAACTTGTTTAGCATGTTAAAAAATCTCTTCTCCTCCTATCTCGACATATATATGTTAACAAAATCAAAATTTAAATATATGTGTACAGCTCTGAGTGTTTTATGAGTGCAAGTCAGCCAACTAGTAAAGATATCACGTTTATTATTGTACATATCCATGTGTTCTGCTGATGTTTTGATAATTATCAAATGAACAATTAAATATTAATAATTACTTATTTCATAACATTTATTTCCCTTGCCTTTATTTCATAAAAATTAAATTATGTAATATGATCTAATATATATTATATTATCATATAATTTGTGTTATTTTGACAGTGTTGTCTAGTTGAACAACTTCTGTAATAATTTTGGTTCTTATATCACCCTTTACTAATTTACTGTGGAGAAAATTCACAGGAAAGTGGTAGCATCTGAAATTATCAATAATGATATGTAAGCAATACTTAGGTTTGAAAATGAACCATGATTTTTATCTATGATGTCTAAATATTTTAACACTGTTATACATGATAAATTATTATCACAGAAAGCCTTATAAATATTTTAATGACATCATATAAACTACTATTACATATAATGTGATTTTTGAAAACTCTTTAAGCAATATCTATATCTAATTACTATTTCTAAAGTCCTTCTTTCTAATTCTACAATGCTGGTATATGTTAAAGAAAACAACAAATAACACTGCATTTTACAATTGCTTAGCATCTCTCATAAGGTGAAATTATTCTTTGATCTGTAATGGACAGAAATATTTTTATAAATTAGTCTGGGAATTATATTTATCTGAAGCTTCTTCGTAAAATTGCAAATGTTTTTATTTCCTTATTCTAATTTTCTTGTACTATATTAGAATGCCACTTTTGTTGTATACTTTTCCTGCAGTTTTCTTCAATTAACTTTTTTCTAAAATGTTTATAGTAATATTTTCAATCCTTCAAAAATGTTTGTAAGCTTTTGTCAATATTATTAATAGTAAGCAATTGTTACTAGCAATAACTGACTAGCATTTTCAAAATACTCATTTTCTACCAAAGATACAATGTGTTCCTTATATGAAGATTGTTCTGTGTTCCAATGTATCTTGTACCATGCCTAAATTAAATTTAGTTGCTTTGATGACATAATTCTTGTTGCATGTTTGAATAATTTTAAGGGCAAATCTGATGTGTACATCATCAATATATTCCATTTGTGTACAGATCCATAAATATGATATCTAGTTTTAAAGAATTTAGTCACTACAGTTAAGACCATCTTTCCAAAGAATAAGATTAAAATATGATTTGTACATGGCACAAAGAATGCTCCTAAATGTTTTTATCAAAAGTATGGTTTGCATAACCTTTTCTTTTGCCAGATTCAAATAGGGTTACCCTCAACAGTATCTTAAATTATTTAAACAACGCTGACAAATATTTTCTAATAAATTTGTCTCATTATTATTATAAAAATAAAATGTTTAATTTTAGCAGTTAGTTTATATCTATCTCGTTGCCAAGACAAAAACAATCAGTATTGTGTTTTATGCACTTTGTATCTAAACATATATAAAAACCAATTTAAGAAATAGGGAGATTTTCATATTGAAAAAATGTTCCTCAGATTTCCATAAGCAAGTCTTTTGTGAGTAACCACCTTGGATGCAAGGAGAAGCATTGGAAAGAATGCTTTGCCAACTCTAAACAATAACATCTCATCATAAAAAAATAATGCAATTATGCTACTTGAGAGGAAGAATTTTAAAAGTTTATTAATTTACCTTTTTTCTTAGCTAAATTACTTTTACAGCTCAAATTCTCCCTGCGCTATGAAGCAAGGTCTGTCTCCAATGTTGTCTGTGGCATGAGAAACTTTCTTGACACTAAAATACAGTCACTCTTTGATTTAAGGACAAGACATATGAAGACAATTCAGTTGTTTCCATGTCTTGGCCACTGTGAATCATGTAATGAACACGGGGTACAAATATCTGTGTGGATAAATGTTTTTCAAGTTTTTGGGTAGATACTCATAAAAGAGATTGCTAGGTCATATGGTAATTCTAATCTTAATTTTTTGAGGAACCTCCATACTCTTTTATAGTGGCTGTACCAATTTACATTCCCACCACCAGTGTATGATGGTTTCTCCACAGCCTCTCCAACACTTATTATTACTTGTCTTGTTGGTAATAGCCATTCTAACACTGTCCTTTGATAGATGACTAAATAAAGAAGATGTGGTAGATACGTAAAATGAAATATTGGCCATAAGATTAAATGCTTCCATTTGCAACAACATGAATGAATCTTAATGCTAGGCAAAATAAGTCAGACAGAAAAAGTTGAGAACCATATGATTTCATGCATATGTGATATATAAAACTGAAAACCACTAATGAACACGACAAAAAAGCAAACAAAAACTTGTACACACAGGCAACAGTTAGTGGTTACAAGAGAGAAAGGGGGTTGAGAGGGTGATAAAAAAAGATTAAGGGGTCAAATATATTGTGATAAAAGAAGACTTGACTAGGTGGTGAATACTTAATGCAATGTACAGATAATGTGTTATAGAATTGTACACTTAAATTCTATATAATGTTATTAACAAGTGTCACCCCAATAAATATAATAAAAGAAAGGATATACAAAGAAACATTTTCCTAGACCCTGAAGTGTCGGATCTACTCGTGGCTCCCAATCAAGACTATTTATTGCAATACAGGGAAAATTTTGATAACATACTAATAGTTATTTGTACTGTGTTTTAAGAATGCTTTAGGAAACCAATTCTCATTATTATAAAATATATAAAACAATTCTGTGAAAAATAAAACTTCCCTTTATAATGGAAACAAATTCAAATAGAATTTAAAATGGGACTAGAACATCAGAAATCACCTAGTAAATCCCATTCATTTCTTCTATTAGAAAACTATAGCTCAGAGAAGGGGAATGACTTACCCAAGGCCTCAGACTTCAAAAGCAACTAAACAGGACTATACTTTTGGTCACCTAAATTCTAGTCTCATCATTACCAATGTATTTTGATCACTGGTGAATTACAATAATAAAACCAAGTGAAACCTTTAGGAAAATGCAGGGATTTTTAAAAATTATAGCAATTAGTACTCAAAGCAAAGGAGTTTTCCACAATATAAATGTCCTATTTTTTTTTTCAGTTTTCTTAGTCTAAATGTATTCTTAATTTCATCTGAGGAAATAGAATACCACAGGAATGGATTTAGTAAAAATTTTAATGAGTGACAAGAGACTCCAATAATACCCAAAATAAAGTAAAATCATATCATTTCAAATGTTGAAAACTGCTTAAATAAAAGAAATTTAAAGCTGAAAAATTTTATGGAATTTCAACTAAGTTGGACAACTGTCTCATTGCCAGATTCGATTCATAGTAATAATACATTGTAAAACAATACTCCTTTTATCAGTTAAAAAAAGGGTTTCTATAATTCAGGTAGTAAGATCTTCATATAAAATCTAAAAATTTTTAACATCATTATTTCTTCACTTTTGCAGCGACTTTAATAAAAAAATTAAGAAAATATATAATTAAAATGTGGGAAGAATAAGACAATTTAATTGTGATGAATAACCAAATTATATAATAACCACTTGGGGAGAAGTCTAATTTCTCTGTACTTAGTCTAATTTGAGCTCATTTATTGGATCACAAAAGTTTTCCAAGGTAAAATACAATTAATCTGTATAGTTATAAAACTCTAATTTAACCTCAAGTTCAAGTGAATGATTAGAAAATCAATATTGGCAGCATAAACTTACAATTAGATGAAGATTATGAAAATAAATACAGAAAAAATTTATAATTGAAACAATAAATCATTGCACTGGAGGCACAACAGCTTATATGAAGGAGAACTCTTATATGACATAATATTACAGAACCAGAATGGGAAAGATAACTTTCCAAAGGTAAAGTATCAAAACACTGACAAAACTGGGGATGATAAACATTCATTAAGAGAGTAATATGAATCTTAAATCAATCCACATAAATAATTGTCAAGTGCAATACAATCAAATCCCTACTTTAAGGTATCCTGAATTGTCAGCCAAAAATGAATAAAGAAATGGGTCACAAGATTTCTAGAGATGGCTTTTAAGACCTGGTTAGCAATGTTTTGAGATTCATTTTGAACAATAAAACATTTTATATTTAAACCATTCTTCTAATAATTTATTAAAACTGCTCTTTGTTCAAGTTACATATTTTAGGTCTTACACAAGTTTACAAATCTTCAGTTTGCTTAGGGATGTGGTCAACTTCACAATGACCCGTGATTGTTCTATTTCTTTCCCCAATGCTACTCTGGGTTCCAAGAAAACCCAGAGAAGGCCCTCTCTCATATTTCACCACTGGTGCCAGGAGAATGACCTCCATCACTATGGTTCTCAACACTGAAAATCCCTATTTCTGACATTATGCAATGAAATAATCAAACAATGTCTCCACTTAGTTTAGATTTTCATATTTCAGCAAACTCATTAACATTTCAAGCCATGCAACAGTGTATGAACATCCATACAACAATTCTTAGTCAGTGTCAGTCTTTGTTCTGCAGACATTTTTATTTAATGGAGAAACTGCTAGTTATTAACTTTATAATCTAAAACAAGAAATAAAGCTCAATGTCAATTCTGCTTTTGAATAAAGCACTGTAGTATGATAAATAAAAGAAATGAGATATGGATTTTAAGTAAAGTGACACAACTGCCATAATTTGTCAGGGTAAGATAATCCACATAGAAATGCCACTCAGGAGTTCCCTGGTGGTGTAGTGGCTTAAGGCTTTGGCGCTGGCACTGTCAGCACTGTGGCCTGGGTTCGATTCCCAGCCAGGGAACTACCCACATACAAAAAATAAAAAGAAAAAGAAATGTCACTCAATACATACATAATTTGAGGTTCCCTGGTCATGTAGTGGCTAGGCATCAGCGCTCTCAATGCCATGGCTTGGGTTCAATTCCCAGCAAGGGAACCACCAAAAAAAACCAAAAAAACAAAAAAAAAGAATCACTAAAAAATAAATAAATACATGATATTAAAACTATCAGCATTCAGCAAGGTTACCAGATACAATAATAACTTTAAAAAGTGATTCATTTTTCTGCAATAATAAGCAAATTGTAATAAGAAATTAATGTACCACTCATAATAGTAAATAATGTGTCTAAAAATTAACCCAATGACTTCATAAGACTCATTTTCAGAAAGTTGTAAAACTCTAAAAATACTTTAAAATGATATAAAAAAGAAGACATATGCAATATTCATGGATTTGTGAATTAGTATTGTAACCATAACAAATCTACCCCCAAATATTCAATGAATTCAATACAGTTTTAATAAGAATTTCAGCAGAATTTACAGAGAAATCAACTCATTCCTCTTTTCTAATTGCATAGTTTATTAATCTTATTAAATGGGATACTGGACCCAATTCTAAGGTGTGTATATATAGGCTTCCTCACATCAACAAGCAATTTTGAGACTCCAATGGGGTGTGCAAAAATTTAACTCAATACTGATATTATATACCCCAAGATAGCATTAGATCCCACAGATAAAGGGCTTATTCTCCCAAGGCTGCCCTCTGCTTCAGATGCCAATTGCAAGCCCAGATTTTCACCTATGTTACTGACATACTGGCTACAAATCTCAGGTTCCCACTAGCCCTCCTTGAGTTTGATTATTTTGCTAGAGTGTCTCACAGAACTCAGGAAACCTGTTTACTCACAAGATTAGGAATTGATTACAAAGGATATTAAAAGATACAAATCAACAGCCAAATGAAGAAATGCATAGGGTGAGGTCCTGTACAAAAGAGGTCCTCATGGAGTTTGGGGTCCTGTAGAGTTGCACGTGGAAGCTCTCCAAACCCCCACCTTTTGGGTTTTTATGAAGGCTTCATTACACAAGAATAATTAATTAAATCATTGGCCATTGATGATTGAGTCAACCTCCAGTCCCTCTCTCCTTCCCATAAATCAGGGGGTGGGACTGAAATTTTCACCCTCTATTCAAGGTTGGTTTCCCTGGTAACCAGCCCCCATCCTTAGGTGCTTTCCAAAAGTCACCTCATTAACATAAACCCAGTGGTGGTGAAAAAGGAACAAATATTACGACAAAAGATTTTCCCATTGCTCTTATATTTCAGTAAATTCCAAGGATTAGGGGAGCTGTGAACTTGATACCATGTACAAAGTCCAAATACACATGAGAAGTACATATAGAGGGTGCCAAGTGTGTTTATACACATTTTAAGATAGGAAAAACTGTATTAAAATTGTAGTACTCAAAATACACAGATAACAAAAGATGAATACAAGTCATGGTTGACTTCTGAAACTACAAGAGGTTACCATCAGCATCCAGAAACTTCTGATTATGGCAAACTACAACTTGAGCAATAGTAACCAAAGTGTCCACTTGTATTGCTGCACATGCCATTTCAATTTCTTCCCAAAGTACTGCAAGTGTAGCCAGTTTTCTATAATATACCACATCTTTCAAGGTCCCCCATAAGTAGAAGTCAAGTGATGTTGAATCATGAGAATGTGGGGGAAACTGAAGCTGCTCTTGAATTTCAAACACTACTTTAAAATGGTCTTGCACTTCTCAAAGAACCATGCTTCCACCATTTTCTCTGATGGTCCTGCCTGCTGCATAGTGATGCTAGCTAGCATTCATTGGATTAATGCCATCTTTTGAGGAAATATTTTTATACTACACATTAATACCATAATTCAATTCTATGTACTTCAAAAAGTAGTACATAGAAAACATCTCTTAAAATGTATATACACTTCTTTGGCACCCAGTATATAACTATGTATACAAAGTCAGACTATTAATTTTGTGAACACATCCTAGAAAAAGTGCTACATACCTCATTGCTAAATATCACTATGGCCATGTTCAAAGTACTCCCCTTGGGAAGCTATGCACTTATGATGGTGCCTAGTCCACCATTAATTTCACAAAGTTGCCACAGTGCACTTACATCGGCAACACTGTACAAACATTGGCATTAGTCCAGTGTCTCCAGAGAACCAGACACAATAGGAGATAATATATATATGAGGAGATTTATTATAAAAACTTATTCAAATGATTATGGAGATGGAGAAATCCCATGATTGGCCACATACAAACTGGAGAACCAAGAAATTCAGTCATGTAATTCAGTTTGAGTTTGATGGGCTGAGAACCTGGAGTGTTGGGTGGGTAAGTGGTGTAAATGTCAGTCTGAGCCAGAAGTCCTGAGAACCGGGAGTAATTATATCCAAGAGCAGAAGATGGATGTCACAGTTCAAGCAAAGAGAATGTTTGCCCTTTCTCTGCCATTTTGTTTTAATCAAGCCCTTGGATCATTGGATGATTCCCACTCACATTGGTCAGGGTTATCTTCTTTACTCTGTCCAGTTCAAATACTAATCTCTTCTGGACACATCCATAAACAATGCTAATAATGTTTTACCAGCTATCTGGGCATCCCTTAGCCCAGTCAAGTTAGCACATAAAATTAACCATCACATAATTTATATAAAATTTTAAAAATATAAACAAAGATATATCAAATGATTAAAAATTAACATTTATGTGCAAAAATAATGGGTGAGAAGATCAGAGAAAAATAGGAAGAAAATAAATGAGAACAAGAGGAGGGCTTTGCATGACGCTGTACCATGATGTGAAGCATAGGACTGAACCAATTCTCTGCACCCCCAAAAAAGGTATAATTGACAGATAAATAGATGATAGATAGAGAGATAGATAGATAATGCACATACAAATTTAAATTTCTGAGAATGTCCACCCATCTGCCTACACATATAATATTTATTATTGTTTATTATTAATATCTCACACATTCAAAGTTTTCAGTTATGCTTTATGCATACAAGCAGAAGCCTGATACCAGTTCATTTAATTCTGAAACTCCTCTTATAAGCAAGTGTTGCTATACCTTTTTTAAAGTGAAGAAACTTGAGAAACTTGAGACTCAGAAGGTTAAGTAATTTCTCCAAGGTCTCTCAAAGAAAAAGTAGCAGAGTGGAGGCATTAACATTAACCCAGAGCTCATGTACTTTACCTATTAAATTCTTTTCTCCAAGCTCAAATAAAGCCTGATATTATCCACTTATTTATTGGTTTTATAATCATATTTGTAAATTTATATTTTCTCAAGTGGCTAATGATAGGCTGACTTCTCATATTTATGAATTCAATTTTTTCTCAAACATTTGCCTTCTTGACTACTTGGAGAAATGACCAAAGTTGATCTGCTAAGTTCCTACTTTGTTGTTAAGAAAGCTGGTGCTCAAGGTTGGAGGGATGACACAAAAGTCTTAATCTTGAGCTGTTTGATGAAGAAAGTCAGTGAAAAATAATGCTTTCAAAACATGAAAACATTACTGATGAATCTGATAGTTGATATACATATGGTACATGAGATGTTCAAGTTAATTCATTTGCTCTGTACATTTCTTAAATTTGATAAATATGGTACTTCTCATCTAGAGGAAATTTTGTTACCAGAAAGTACCAGATGATGAACATTTGATCAGTACTGCACATTTGACCAGAATTGCTGAGAGTATACCTATAATCTGCCTATTCATCAGATCAGCAGCTTTCAATCAAAATTAATGTCTAATGCAATTCATGTGATAGTTTTGGGTTCATTTCACTACAAATAAATACCAGTTTAAATGTTTTCTGGTGAGACTAATTGTCCTTTACAGAATCACTCTCTTGACAGACATCATTACACACATAATGTCAGCAGTAACTACTAACATTTGAACAGTTAACATTTTTCTCTGCTTAAATTATACATTTCTAAACATTTTATTACTTACAGTCAATCAAAGAAAGAGAAATGAACATGTTTGGGTGTTTACATGTCTGAAGCACATTCTCAACTGCATGCCATTTATTCCCATAAATCCTAGAAGAACAAGATATTAATATATCTAGGCTTGCCTGGAATTTTGAATCACTTAAAGATTATAAAGCAAACTGGAAACAAAGCTGATAATTACCTGGCAAAATTTAGACTAAATAAAACACAGTCTATGTATTGTAAAATAAATAATATTATTAATTAGATTCTTATTCCACACATTATTCCTTTTGATGAAATCTATACTGATTAACAACTGTAAAAATTGTCATTCATTTATTTTTATGCATTTATTCCTGTTGCTGTCAGAATTAACGACATTTAAGTATATGAACAGAATATATTAGTATCAAATACATTTAAAAATAAGTCGAGACAAAATTAAATGTAGGAAAGCAAGTTGAAGCCAAGCCTAGGGTGAGAGTAACACAAAAAATATTCTGAAAACAATAAGTAGGTGTGTCTAAGAGTCCCAGGAGACAATGTGAAGGTGGGATAAGATCATGTCTGAGATTCTCACTTTCCAACCAAACAAAAATTAGTTTATCAGGAGAAAGTATAACAAAGTGTCCTCAAAAAACAAAAAAGGCACTATGTTCTTAACAATTATGTTCTCCCATACATACATCTTATGAGTTAACTTTTTAAATGGTAGTATTTGACAATTTAATTTTTGCCAATTTATCCATATTTCTATTTCTAGGAATTAATTTGAAAAATGTAATTCTAAATTCCAAACAACATGTAGGGATAAAGATATTTATTACAGCATTATTTACAATGAGCAAAAAATTAGACCCAATCTGGATATATCATAATAAGAAGATAATTAAATGTATCCATGCACTAGATGATTTTTAGCACTAGATGATTTTTAGTCAATTAAAAATGTCTGGCATGATGCCCTTTTTTTAATGACCTGGTAATCTATACCAAATCTTTTATTATAAAATCATAAACATGTACTTCTATAACATAACAATATTTTAACTACTTAAAAAAGAGTATTATTTGAAAAAAATCAGTAAATTTGACAAACCCCTTGGTAGGATTACCAAAGGATGAAAAGAAAGGACACAGATATCCAAAATTAGAAATGAAAGAGGGGAAATTACAACTGATACCACAGAAATACAAAAAATCATAAGAAAATATTACAAAGGGCTTTATGCCACCAAATTTAACAAACTAGAAGAAATTGACAAGTTTCTAGAAACATATAGTCTCTGTAGACGAAACCAATAAAAACTGGACACTCTAAATACACCAATCAATAGTAAAGAAATTAAAATGACAACCCAAAACCTCCTCAAAGGCAAATGCCCCAAATCAGATGGTCTCACCAGTGAATTTTACCAAACATTTAAAGAAGAATTAATACATATCCTCCTCAGACTCTTCCAGAATGATTGAAGATGAATCAATATTACCCAACTCATTCTATGAGGCCAACATTACCCTAATACCAAAGCCTGGTAAGGAAAACACACAAAAAAAGGGAAATATAGACCAATATGTCTGATGAACACAGATGCAAAAATTCTAAACAAAATATTGACAAGTAGAATACAACAATGTATCAAAAAGATAATACAACATGGTCAAGTAGGTTTCATCCCAGAAGCATAAGAATGGTCCATCATAGGCAAATCAATCAATGTGATACACCACATAAACAATCTAAAAGATAAAAACCATATGATCATATCAATTGATGCAGAAAAAGAACTGTATAAGATACCACATCCGTTGATGATCAAAACAATGCATAAAATGGGAATAGAAGTACCTGAACATAATAAAGGCCACATATGACAAACCCTCAGTTAATATGATATTAAATGGGGAAAAGCTGAAGCCCATTCCCCTAAAATCAAGAAAAAGACAGGTATGACTCCTGTCTCCACTGCTATTCAATATAGTACTGGCAGTCCTAGCCAGAGCAGTCAGGCAAGAGAAAGTAATAAAAGGTATCCAAACTGAGAGAGAAGAAGTCAAACTGTCTCTATTTGCAGTTGACATAACCCTTTATATAGAAAATGCCAAAGATTCCACCAGAAAACTATTAGAAAGTATAAACGAATATAGTAATATTGCAAGATACAAAATCAACATACAAAAATCAATTGCATTTCTGTATACAAACAACAAATCTTAGAAAAATAAATGAGAGAATCAATACCTTTTTTGATCACAACAAAAATAATAAAATATCTGGGAATTAACTTAGCAAAGAATGTGACAGACTTATACATGGAAAATTATATGACACTTTGGAAAGAAATTGAAAAGGACACAAATAAATCAAAAGATATTTCATGTTCATGGGTAGGAAGATTTAACATTGTTAAAGTGGCCATATTACCCAAAGCAACATACAGATTTAGTGCTATTCCCATCAAAATTCCCAAAATATACTTTCACAAAAGTAAATTTTAAAATTTTAGATTTGAAGGGAATCATAGAAGACCTTGAATCACCAAAGCAATACTTCATAAAAAATTAAGGCTGACTCTTGAGAAATTTGCCTGCTTAAGCACATGCCAATCTCTTAGGAGTGTACTTTTTCCTTGCCCTTTCAGGCCCTTTAGCCATTCCTGCTGTAGCTCACTCCCATCTCTTCAGAATGAACTTCATATTTTAATAAACTATCTCTTTGTTGAACTTTATTTTCCTTTTAAAAACTGCTTTTGGTTTCACTTCTACCAAAGGGAAAAAAAAGAATAAGGCTGGAAGTACCAAGCTCCCCAATTTCAATTTATACTAAAAAGCATCAATAATCAAAACAGCTTGGTATTGGCAGAAAAACAGAGATACAGACCAATGGAACCAAATGAAAAACCCAGAAATAAATCCACAAATATATGAAAAAACAATTTTTGATGAAGCAGTGAAAAATATACAATGGGGAAAAGAAACCCTCTTCAGTAGATGGTGCTGGGCAAACTGAAACACCTGATGCAAAAGAGTGAATCTGAGCTGTGAACTGTCAACATATACTAAAATTAATTCAAAATGGATTAAAGACCTCCACATAGGACCCAAAACAATACACTGTATAGAAGAAAATAATACTACTATTAGACCTTGGACTCAAGGAAGACTTCATGAACCTCACCTTAAAGGCAAAGGAAGTAAAAGCGAAAATAAATGAATGGGACTATATCAAACTAAAAAGCTACTTCACAGCAAAAGAAACCATCAACAAAGCAAAAAGAAAGCCAACTGAATGGGAGAAAATATTTGCAAACAATGTATCTGATGAGACTAATATCTAAAATATATAAAAACTATGATTCAACAACAACAAAAAGCATACAACCCAATTAAAAAATGGGCAGAGACCCTGAATAGACACTTCTCTCATGAAGACATACAAATGGCCACTACACGATATGATAAAATGCTCAACTTCATTAGCTATTAGGAAAATGCACATCAAAACCACAATGAGATGCCACCTCAAAATGATTACAATGGATACTATCAACAAGACAAGGAATAGCAAGTGCTAGAGAGGATGTGGAGAAAAATAAGCACCTGCACACTACTGGTGGGAATGCAAATCAGTACAACTGTTATGGAGGACAGTGTGGAGTTTCCTCAGAAAATTGGGAATGGAGTTACTACATGACCTGGCAATCCTGTTTCTGGGTATCTACCACCCAAAACTAGAAAACCTTAGTTCACAAAGACTTAAGTACCCCAATGTTCATCACAGCACTGTTCATGGTGACCAAGTCATGGAAACAACCAAAGTGTCCTTCAATTGATGACTAGATAAAGAAGCTGTGGTACACATATACAATGGAATATTACTCAGATATAAGAAAAGATGAAATACTGCCATTTGCAACAAAATGGATGGAGCTGGACAACATCATACTAAGCAAAATAAGCCAGACAGAAAAAACCAAGAACCATATGACTTCACTCATATATGGAATATAAAATTAAAGCAAAAAACAAACAAAAACTCATGGATACAGTCAATAGTTTAGTGGCTATCTGAAATCAAGGGGGAAGGGATTGGGAGAAGAGGGATGTAGTGGGCAAGGAGGGACGGGGAGTTAAATATATGGTTGTGGAAAGAGAACTGACACTGGGTGGTGAAGAAATAATGAAAACCATAGACAATGAACTGTAGAATTGCACAATTGGAACCTTTGTAATTCATTTTAATCAATGTAACCATAATAAGTCTAACAATAAAAAAGTAAAATAAAATTTAAAAAGGGCATTACTTCTGTCTGACACTGTATTGATCATATGTGAAAGTGTTCATAAAATAAGTGAAAATGTATAATATGAATATGTATAGCATGGCCCTAATTTTGTCTAAAAATTATATACACATATATTTAAGGATAAACAAAACAATATGTTAAACTAAAAATTGTGTTTTTGTTATCTCTGGGCTATAAAAAAACAGATTATTTTCATTTTTATCTTTGGGATTTTCTGTCTTCATGAAATTTTTTGAAATCAACATGAATTATTTCTGTAAGAAAAAGTAACTTAAACATAGATTGAAGGATGTATCATATTTTGTGGAATTTCTTACATGTAAAGTTGTACCTATGCTCTGCATCTAAGTAAAAGTATCTTGGCCTAACCCTAGAATAAGATCACTCAATGGCAAAACCCAAACTTGAACCCAGGTTTTCTCCTTTCCAGGCCAGTTTATCCACTTCTGTAATACAATGTCAATAATGTATGAAAGTTCTAAAGGTTTTGCCAAATGCATGATGTCATGTATTCACCATTAAGATATCATACAGAATAGTTTCACTACATAAAATTTCCATGCTCCATCTATTCACCCATAATCCCACTACACCTCAACCTCTGTCAATCACTGATCTTTTAACTGTCTCTAGCTTTGACTTTTTCACAATGTTATATACTTGGAATCATATAATCTGTGCAGCCTTTTCAGACTTGTTCCTTTCACTTGGTGATGTTCATTTAAGTTTCATCCATATCTTTGCTTGGTTTGATAGCTCCTTTCTTTTTATCACTGAAGAATTTTTATTATATTATATAGATGTACCACTGTTTGTTTATCCATTTACCTATTGAAGGTCATCTTCATTACTTACAATTGTTGGCAATTATGAATAAAGTTGCTATAGACATCTATGTGCATATTTTTGTGTAGATGTAAGTCTTCAAGCTTATTTGGGCAAATAACTAAGAGTGCATTTGCTATACGACTATATTCACTTTTTAAAGAATCTGCCAAACTCTCTTCCAAAGTGGCTATTCCATTTTGCATTTCATGAGCAATAAATGGGAGTTCTGGTTGCTCTGAAAACTCTACAGCAATTGTTATTGTCAGTTTTTTGAAGTTTAGCCAGTCTAATATGTGTACAGACATATAATTGTTATTTTAATTTGCATTTATCTAATGACCAATTATATTAAGCATATTTTCATATGCTTATCTGCTATCTGTATATCTTCTTTAGAGAGGTATCTTTTCAGATCTTTGTTTTTTTTATAATTGAGTTGTATTCCTGTTGTAGAGTTTTAATTATTTATAAAATTTTAATATAAGTCCATTATCAGACATGTTTTGCAAATGGTTTCTCCCAGTCAGTGACCTGCTTTTTCATTCTGTTAGCAATGATTTCCTCACAGAAGAGATTTTTCAATAAAATTCAATTTTTAATTTAATTTTTCTTTCATGAATTACACTTTTGTAGTTGTATCTGAAAACCTATCATCCAATCAAATGTCACTTATTTTTTTCCCATTTTTGTCATGTTATAAATTTGCTTTTAAAAAATTAATACAATGAGTATCTATCTAAAACTTAAATACAGCTTTCAGCAAGTCTGATTATTTTATTTTATCCATTTTATTAAATGATGAGATTCATACTTCCTTTACTTGTTAAGACTTCCATTTTTTTCAATTCTATTTTTTAACAAAGTAAGTACAAACAAATATTTTTTAAAATACTTGCACAAACACTGCAGAGAAGACTGAGATGATGGCCTTGAAGTAAGTGAATTGATGGCTGGATGGAGACATTACCATGCCTTAATTTAAAAGTTTTATTAGCTGAAGTATAAAATCCTGAAAAAAGAGTGGAGCTATTTTTTGGTTTTAATTTTAGTGAAGTCCATTTTGTCAATTTTTCTTTCATGGATTATGCTTTTGGTATAATTTCTTAACAGTCATCACCAAACCCAAAGTCACCTAAATTTTCTTCTATGTTGTCTTTTAGTTTTATAGCCTTGTATTTTACATTTAAGTTTGTGATCCATTTTGAACTCATTGAAAGAGTTAATGTCAGTGTCCAGAATCAATTTTTCCATATAGATGTCCAGTTATTATAGCATAATTTGTTAAAATGGTTACTCTTTCTGTAAATAATTTTATATATTTATATTATATATTTATTATATATTATATAATCATATATATTTGTTTTTCAATAAGTATCATTTTTAAAATTCCAGAAAAAGTGAGTATTACAACCTTGTTCTTACCCCTAAAAATCATAATGTTCAAATTGTCATTTAGATTTATGATCCATTTTGAACTAATTGAAAGGATTAATGTCAGTGTCTAGAATCAATTATTTCCACATAAATGTCCAGTTATGACAGCATAATTTGTTGAAATTGCTATCATTTCTATAATTATATAATATATTAATATTATCATATGTAGCATAAAATTAAATTATATTTAATTATGAACTTATATTAAATATTTTTATTCCAAAATAAGTGAATAGTACAACCATGTTATTATGCCTAAAAATCACACTGCTGAAATTGTCAATTTTTTGTCTGTTTTCCATATTAAACTCTCAGCTTTCCAGTAGTGATCCAACCTTGTTCTTGATGCTATCTTTAGCACTAAGCAAAGTGTCTAGTATGTAGTAGGAGGGCAATACATACTTAAAAAATGCATGAATACCACATTCAGTGCTATATAAATGGTTTTGTTTTGTTTTGTTTTGTTTTGCTATACAAACACTATACCAGCTTAAAAGTGTTGAAGTGATTTAATAAAAAATTCTTTAACATTTAGGTGTTTCTAAGAATTCATGTGGGGTTGTGAGTTGTAATGGAGCCATCTACTATATCTAATTTATCTTCTTCACCTATCCTACCATTGAAAATATTAAATGCAAAAATAACACATGAAAACCTGCACAGTTGAAACAGCTCTATAAACTAAGGATATCAATAAGTGTTGATCTCCATAAAGAATTCAGTGGATAAAGGAGTCTTTTAAACAAATGGTGCTGGAACAATTAAATGCTCAATG
Organism: Lyroderma lyra; assembly: GCA_004026885.1. Classification (NCBI taxonomy): domain Eukaryota; kingdom Metazoa; phylum Chordata; class Mammalia; order Chiroptera; family Megadermatidae; genus Lyroderma; species Lyroderma lyra. The sequence continues at coordinate 20,001 of PVJL010016558.1, forward strand.
CAAAAAAATAACCTTTGGTCATAACTTGCACAGTATATAAAAATTAACTTAAGATAGATCATATACTTAAATGTAAAAACTACAATTATAAAATTTCTAGAAAAAATGGGAAAATCTATCTTGGACTTGGATATAGAAACAATATCTTAGATATGACAAAAAATGATCTGTAAAATAAAGTACCAATAAATTGTACTTCACCTAAATTATGAATATGAGCTCTTCAAAAGATGCTGTTAAGAATATTAAGCTATAAACTACAGACTGGAAAAATTTTGAAAATCACTTACTTGATAAAGGATTTGTACCCAGAATGTATGAAGAACTCCCAAATCTTAATAATAAGAAAATAATTGAAATCCTGGTCAAAAGTTTTGATACACACTTTACCAAAATACATATATGAATGACAAAAAAAAAAGCATGAAAATTGCTAAATACATTTGGTCATTAGAGAAATGCCTGTTAAAACCACACAGAGCTACCATTACACATCTATTAGCATGGCTAAATCTAAAAAAATAATAAATAAAAAGACCCTAAATTATTGGAGAGGATATAAAGCAATTGAAATACTCATATACTGTCAATGGGAATGTAAAATGGCATTGCTACCGTGGAAAACATTTTATTGGTTTCTTAAAATGTTT
>PVJL010016559.1:0-20711 GCA_004026885.1 Lyroderma lyra
TAAAGTATCATGTCATCCGCAAATAGTGACAATTTGACCTCTTCTTTCCCAATTTGGATACCTTTGATTCCTTTCTCTTGCCTGATTGCTGTGGCTAGAACTTCCAGTACTATATTAAATAACAGTGGTGACAGGGGGCATCCCTGTCTTGTTCCTGATTTTAGGGGAATAGGTTTCAGCTTTTCCACTTTCAGTATGATGTTAGTTGAGGGTCTCTCATATATGGCCTTTATTATGTTGAGATACTTTCCTTCTATACCTATTTTATTTAGTGTTATGATCATAAATGGATGTTGTACATTGTCGAATGCTTTCTCTACATCAATTGAAATGACCATATGATCTTTATCTTTGATTGTGTTTATGTGGTGTATCACTTTCATTGATTTTCGTACGTTGAACCATCCTCATGCTCCCGGGATGAATCCCACTTGATCATGATGTATGATCTTTTTGATGCATTGTTGTATTCTGTTTGCTAATATTTTTCAGGAATTTTGCATCTTTGTTCATCAGAGATATTGGTCTATATTTTTCTACTTTTTGTGTTGGCATTGCCAGGCTTTGGTATTAGAGTAATGTTGGCCTCATAGAATGAATGAGGAAGTTTTTCTTCCTCTTCAATTTTATGGAAGAGTGTGAGGAGGATAGGCGTTAATTCTTCTTTGAATGCTTGGTAGAATTCGTTGTTGAAACCATCTGATCCAGGGCTTTTACCTTTAGGGAGATTATGTATAGTCATTTCAATCTCGTAGCTCTTGATTGGTCTATTTAGATTATCCAGTTTTCTTGGTTATATCTTGGTAGGCTATAAGTTTCTAGAAACTTGTCCATTTCTTCTAGATTGTTAGATTTTGGGGCATAAAGTCCTTCATAATATTTTCTTATAATCCTTTGTATTTCTGTGGTATCAGTGGTAATTTCTCCCCGTTCATTTCCAATTTTGGATATTTGTGTACTATCCTTTCGTTTTTGATTAGTCTCGCAAGGGGTTTGTCAATTTTGTTGATTTTCTCAAAAACCAGCTCTTCGTAATATTAATTTTTCTATTGTCTTTCGGTTCTCTAATTGATTTAGCTCTGCTTTAATTTTTATTATTTCCTTCCTTCTGCTGGCTTTGGGTTTTGTCTGCTCTTCTTTTTTAGTTCTTTAAGATGGGATGCTAAGATATTTGCTTGTGATTTTTCTTGTTTCTTAAGATAGGCCTGAAATGATATAAATTTTCCTCTTATTACCGCTTTTGCTGTGTCCCAATAATTCTGATAGGTTGTATTTTCATTGTCATTATTTTCTATATATATTTTAATCTCATATTTGTTCATATATCCAGTCCTTTTTAAATAAGCTATTGTTTAATGCCATGTATATGTGGTTTTTTCTGCTTTCCTTTTACACTTTATCTCCAATTTCAAAGCTGTTTGGTCTGAGAATACACTTGGTATGATTTCGATCTTCTTGAATTTGCTGAGGCTACTTTTGTGTCCCAGCATATGGTCTATTCTTGAGAATCTTCCATGCGCACTAGAAAAGAAGGTGTAATCTCTTTTGGCTGGATGAAGTGTCCTGTAAATGTGAATTATGTCTAATTGATGTAATGTGTCATTTAGAGCTGTTATTTCCTTATTTATTTTCTGTTTAGATGATCTGTCCATGGCTGTTAGCGGGCTGTTTAAGTCTCCCACTATGATTGTGTATTCATCAGTTTCTCCTTTCAAGTCTGTTAGTAGTTTCTTTGTATATTTTGGTGCATCCTGTTTGGGAGCATATATGTTGATCAGTGTCAACACGTCTTGTTGCATTGAGCCTTTTATCATTATGTAATGACCATCTTTGTCTTTTACTATTTTTTTAACTTGAAGTTTATTTCATCCGATATCAGTGTGGCTACTCCTGCTTTTCTCTGGTTACCATTTGCTTGGAGTATTGTATCCCATCCTTTCACTCTGAGTCTGTGTTTGTCCTTACAGCTGAGGTGTGTTTCCTGGAGACAGCATATGGATGCATTCTGGTTTTTAATCCAGTCTGCTACTCTGTGTCTTTTTATTGGTGAGTTCAGTCCATTAATATTTAGAGTGATGATCGATATGTGAGGATTTCCTGTGGCCATTACATATTTCTTTCTTTGTTTTGCTTGTTTGTTTGTTTGTTTGTTTGTTTGTTTTTATTTCTTTCTTGTTGCCCCAACTATGTTCCAATTTTCCTGATGTTTTGTTTCAGGCTGAAGAGAGTCCTTCAGTATTTCCTGGAGTGCTGGCCTCATGCTGGCAAATTCCCTCAGCTTCTGTTTGTCTGAGAAGGTCTTTATTCCACCTTCATATCTGAAAGATAATTTTGCTGGATAATTTATTCTTGGCTGGAAGTTTCTCTCTTTTAATTTTTTGAATATTGGGTTCTACTCTCTCCTGGCTTGTAGAGTTTCTGCTGAGAAATCTGATGCCAGCCTGATGGGTTTTCCTCTAAAGATTATAGTTCTTTTGTCCCTGGCTGCAATGAGAATTGTCTCTTTGTCTTTAGTTTTGGACATCTTTAGTACCATGTGTCTTGCAGAAGATCTGTTGGGGCCCAGATATCTGGGGGACCTGTTTTCTTCTTGAACTTCGGGTTCCAGATATTTCCATAGGTTTGGAAAGTTCTCATTTATGATTTCTTTGAGTATGCTCTCCGTAGATTGCTCTGCCCGCTCTTCTATTCCTATTATCTTGATGTTGTCTTCTCTCATGGAGTCGGATATTTCTTGCAGAGTTCTTTCAATTCTTTTGGTTCTCTATTCCTTCTCTTCCTCTTTCTGAGCTGTTTCCAAGTTCTGATCTTCGAAATCACTAATTCTTTCCTCCATCTGGTTGGTCCTGTTTCCTATGGCAGTTATTTCATTTCTCACTTCTTTTATGGTATTATTTATTTCTCGTATTTCCGTCTCAATCTTTCTTATGTTTTGAATTTCTTTGTTAAATTGTTCTTTTTTTCACAGAGTTCCTTTTTTATGTCGTTTATATCTTTTTTCATAATATTTATCTCAGCTATGGTGTTCTGCCAATTGGTTTTCATTTCTCTCACAGCTTTTAGAATGGCTGCTTTAAATTCTCCATTACTTAAGTGAGTCCCTTCCAGTCGTAACAAGCTATCTTCTGGGTGAATTTCATGTTCTTTCTTTGGAATTTTAATTTTTAAGGAATTCATCCTGTCCACTGGGTTCTTCTGTTTTGACATGAGGGCTTTATGTTCAGTGCCCAGATTATTGCTTTTGTGGTGCCTTGCTGTAGGGCAGACACTAGGTGGCGCTAGGGGTCAAGTTTTGGGGGAGAGGGGGCTGTTTGTTTCTTTTTTCTAGTCTCCTACTGCGTTTGGAGGCTATGCGCATATATCCTGGGGAGAGGCCCACAAAAGGCTTTCCAAAGTCGGTTTTGCCTTCTGCCCTTTGCTGGGGAAGCTGTTTCAAGGCTTGTTTTTGCTAGCTGGGGTGAAATCAGTGTTTCAAATGCTATGAAATCTGTCTTTCTTCCCAGCCCTGATTCAGTACCTGGATGTCTAAGGGCTCACACTGCTTTCAGAACCCTGGGTGCACAAGGAAGTGCAGGCTCCATAATTCCAAAGCTGTGGGCCTGACCTGAGACAGCAGGGTCGCCTTTGTGCAGGCTGGGAACAGAAACTGAAGCCCTGTGTAGGTCTCCAGGGGGCTTAGACCTGGGGTGTCATCTTTGCAGTTCAGAGTCCTCGCTCAGCCATTCTACCACTCAAAAGTTCTAGAGGCTGGCTCCCAAGCTCCTTCGGTCCCCAGCTCCCCAGTCTCTCTCCCCTCCCCCAAACTGCTCAGCTCTGAATAGTCAGCAGGGATTGTGTCCTGTGTGGTCTGTCTCTGCTCCCTTCCGTCTCCCAGACTCACCCCCTTCTCGCCAGCCTTCAGGTGTTTACTTGCCATTTGTGGATTTCTCAACAGTCATTTTGTCACTCAGGGTCCTCTTTCTTGGCTCCTGGATGGCCGTTCAATTGTGTTTTCTGGGAGAGGCTTTAGGGACCTCCTCTCCAGTCGCCATCTGTCTTCTCTCCTGTATTTTTACTTTTTAGTGACCATATTCCCTTGTCTAAGGTGTAAAATTAGAAAAACTCTTGACGAGTGTAATGTGTCATTTAGAGCTGATATTTCCTTATTTATTTTCTGTTTGGATGATCTGTTCATGATTGTTAGTGGGGTGTTTAAGTCTCCCACAATCATTGTGTTTTTTATCAATTTCTTTTTTCAAATCTGTTAGTAGTTTCTTTGTATGTTTTGGTGCATCCTGTTTGGGAGCATATATATTATTTAATGTCAAATCTTCTTGTTGTTGTTCATTATATAATGAACATTATAAAATGTTCATATTTGTCTTTTACTATCTTTTTTATCCTGAAGTTTATTTCATTAGATATCAGTATGGCAAATCCTGCTTTTCTCTGTTTACCATTTGGTTGGAGTATTGTTTCCAATCCTTTCACTATGAGTCTGTGTTTGTCCTTATGGCTGATGTGTGTCTCTTGAAGACAGCATATGCATGGGTAATATTTTTTAATACGCTCTGCTACTCTGTGCCTATTTATTGGTGAATTCAGTCTATTAACATTCAGAGTGATGAATGATTTGTGAGAATTTCCTGTGACCATTACTTATTTCTTTCTTTGTTTTTGTTTCATCTTGTTTCTTTCTTGTTGACACAACTTTGTTCCATTTTGCATGACATTTTGTTTCAGGACAAAGAGCATCCTTCAGAATTTCTTCAATGTGTGCTTCAATTTGTGCCGGCCTTGTGCTCACAAATTCCCTTAGCTTCTACATGTCTGAGAAGGTCGTTAGCCCACCTTCATATTTGAAAGATAATTTTGCTGGATAATTTATTCTTGGCTGTAATTTTCTCTCTTTTGAAGTTCTGAATATTGGATTCCACTCCCTCCTGGCTTGCAGAATTTCTGCTGAGAAATCTGATGCCAGCCTGATGGGTTTTCCTCCAAAGGTTATAATTCTTTATTCCCTGGCTGCCTTGAGAATTGTCTCTTTGTCTTTAGTTTTGGACATCTTTAGTATCATTTGTCTTGGAAAAGATCTGTTAGGGTCCAGGTATCTAGCGGAAGGACTTTCTTCTTAAACTTGGGGTTTCAGATCTTTCTACAGGTTTGGAAAGTTCTCATCTATTATTTGTTTGAGTATGCTCTTTGTAGAATGCTCTGCCCCTTCTTCTATTTCTATTATCCTGATGTTGTTCTGTCTCATGGAGTCAGATAGTTCTTGTAGAGTTCTTTCAATCCTTTTGGTTCTGTATTCCCTCTCTTCCTCTTTCTGAGCTGTTTGTATGTTCTGATCTTCGAAATCACTTATTCTTTCCTCCGTCTGTTTGGCCGTTTCCCGTGGAAGTTACTTCATTTCTCACTTCTTTTATTGTGTATTTATCACTCACATTTCCATCTCGATCTTCCTTATATTTTGAATTTCTTTGTTAAATTGTTCCTTTTGCTCACGGAGTTCCTTTTTGATGTCATTCATCGCAGCCATGGTGCTCTGCCAGTATGTTTTCATTTCTCTCAGAGCCTTTAAAATTCTCTGTCACTTAGTTCAGAAACTTCTAGGTCCAGGAAGCTGTTTTCTGGATAAATTTAACATCCTTTCTGAGGAGTTTTTGTTTTTAAGGAATTCATCCTGTCAGCTGGGTTCTTCCTCTTTGACATGAGGGCGTTATGTTCATTACTAATGCCCAGAAGCCTAGAATGGTACTTTTGTGGTGTATTGCTGTAGGGCAGACACGAGGTGGCACTGGGGGCCAAGTTTTGGAAGGGGGGGGTTGTTTATTTTTTCATTTATGGTCTCCTGCTACATTTAAAGATGGTGTGCGTCTAGCGTGATCCCTCTGCTTCCTGTAGTTAGATGGTTGCAAAGGCTGTACAAAAGGGGAGAGGCCAACATAAGGTACTCTGAGGAAGCTCCACCTTCTGCCCTATGCTAGGGAAGCTGGGTGATGCGAGCTGAGGCTGCTCCTGCTGGCTGGGGCAAAGGTTATCAAATCCTACTTTCTTCCCGGGCCTGCTTCTGCGGCGAAACGTTGGGGCAGAGTGTGCGGGCTTGTACTGCTTTTAGGAACAAGGGGCATGTGAGCAGGCTCATGCAAAAGTCTGAAGCTCTGTGTCTGACCCTGTGGTAGGAAGGCAGCCAGCTCGCCTTTGAAGTGGGCTGAGAACAGGAACCGTAGCTCAGCGCAGAAGCCGTGTGCACCTGAGAGGCAGCCAGCTCACCTCTGCAGCGGGCCAGAACGAGGAACCACAGCCCCAGGCAGAGGCCATGCGCGCCCTTGCGGCAGCCAGCTTACCTCCGCAGCGGGCCAGGACTGGGAGCCGCAGCCCTGTGCAGAATCCCCACACGCCTATGCTATTGGTTCCAAGGGAGCCGAGAGCCAAGGTGTCATCTCTGCAGTTCAGGGTCCTCGCTCAGCCCTGCTACCACTCAAAAGTTCCCGAGACTGGCTCCCAACCTCTGTCCCCAACTCGCCGCTCCAAATTCCCACTCCCAAGCCAAGCTCCCCCAGAGTCTCCCACTGTTCTGCCACTTTGCTAGGGTTTTCCTCTTGTTGTCTCTTGGCCTTTCCACTTCGGTTCACTGTGTTGCTCCCAGATAGTCAGCTGCAATCAGGTCCTGTTGCAATCGATCTCTGCTCCCTCCCCTCTCTCCCACTCGCCCACTTCTCTTCAACCTTCAGGTGTTTACTTCTGATGCACGGAATTCTCAGTTGCCATTTTGTCACCCAGGGTCTTCTTTCTTGGCTCCTGAGTGGCCGATCAATTGTGTTTTCTGTGAGAGGCTTTAGGGACTTCCTCTCCAATTGCCATCTTGCCCTCCTCGGCAGTACTACTTTTATAAAAGCTACTTGTTACTTCTTGAAGTACACATTTATAGCCACTTTAATTTGGAACTGAATCTTGGAGTGATCCAAATACACCTTGACACCTCCGAATCTTTCCTGAGTTGATTAACTGTAAGTGACCATGATGCTGCCCCTAAGCAGAAACTCACCTCCAACCATCACCTCTTGGTTCAGCTTTAGGCAAACTGAAATTAAAAGCCATTCAGTATAGAGCTGTATGGTTATGGTAACTGATTATTAAAAAAAAATCTGGGAGGCAGATTAAGGACTCCTGTTATTTACCAGACTCCTCTAAAATGCATCTCAATGCAGCCCCAGAGAGGGGTGTTTTTTTTTGACTGTTCAAATTCTTTTTTTTAAATTCATTTTTATTGTTAGACTTATTGGGGTGACATCTGTTAGCAAGGATTACATAGGTTTCAAGCATACAATTCTACACTGCATTGTCACACCCAGTGTGAGTTCTCTTTCCATCACCTTGTATTTAGCACCTCCTCCCTCCTCTCCCAACCACTCCTGTCTCTCCCCTCCCCAACCCACTTGTTCCCAAATAAACATTCAACTATTAATTGTGTCCATGGATTGTTCATTTGTTTGTTCATTTCTTTTCTCTTTGTTGCTTTCAGTTTTATATTCCACATATCAGCGAAGTCATAGAGATCTTTGTTTTGTCTGTCTGGCTTATTTCACTAAGCATGATGATCTCCAGGTCCATTCATTTAGTTGGAAATGGCAGTATTTCATCTTTTCTTATAGCTGAGTAATATTCCATTGTGTATATGTACCACAGCTTCTTTATCCAGTCATCTGTCACAGGGCACTTTGGTAGTTTCCATGTTTTGGCCACTGTGAAGAGAGCTGCAATGAACATTGGGGTACATAAATCTTTGTGGAAAAGGTTTTCAAGACTTTTCAGTAGATCCCCAGAAGGGGTATTGCTGTGTCAAATAGTAACTCCATTCCCAATATTCTCAGGAACCTCCACACTGCCTTCCACAGTGGTTGTACCAGTTTGCACTCCCACCAGCAGTGTGCGAGAGATCCTTTCTCTCCACAGCCTCTCCAGCACTTGTTATTCCTTGTCTTGTTGATGACAGCCTTTCTAACAGGTGTGAGGTGGTATCTCATTGTGGTTTTGATTTGCATTTCCCTGATGGCTAATGAGGATGAGCATTTTTTCATACGTCTGCTGGCCATTTGAAGTTCTTTGTGGGAGAAGTGTCTGTTTAGTTTTTCTGCCCACTTTCTAATTGGGTTGTTTTTGTTGTTATTGTTGTTGTTAAGTCTTATTAGTTCTTTATATATTTTAGATATAAGAACGTTTTCTGATGCGTTATTTGCAAATATTTCTCCTATTCAGTTGGTTGTCTCTGTGCCTTGTTGATGGTTTCTTTTGCTGTGCAGAAGCTTTTTAGTTTGATATAATCCTATGCATTTATTTGTGCTTTTACTTCCCTTGCCTTTGAGGTCAGGTTCATGAAGTCCTCCTTGAGACCTAGGTCTATAAGTTTAGTACCAATGATTTCTTCTATACAATTTATTGTTGTAGGTCTGCTATTATGGTCTTTAATCCATTTCGAGTTAATTTTTGTATTGGGAGAGAGTTCACAGCTCAGGTTTATTCTTTTACATATGTTTTTCCAGTTTTCCCAGCACCACCTACTACAGAGGCTGTCTTTTCCCCATTGTATGTTTTCTGCTCCTTTATCGAAAATTATTTGTCCATAAATTTGTGGGCTTATTTCTGGGTTTTCAGTTCTATTCCATTGGTCTCTATTTCTGTTCCTCTGCCAGTACCAAGCTGTTTTGATTATTGATGCTTTGTAATATAAATAGAAGTCAGGAAGTGTAATGCCACCAGCCTTATTCTTTTCATGCAGTATTGCTTTGTCAATTCGAGGTCTTTTGTGGTTACATATAAATTTATTAATTCTTTTATCTATTTCACGAAAGCATGATTGTGGGATTTTGATGGGTATTGCATTAAATCTGTAGATTGCTTTGGGTAGAATGGCCATTTTACCAATGTTAAGTCTTCCTATCCGTGAACAGAAAATATTTTTCCACCTCTTAAAGTCTGTTTCAATTTCTTTAAGAAATGTCTTATAGTTTTCCGTTTATAAGTCTGTCACATTCTTTGTTAATGCCCAGATATTACATTCTTTTTGTTGTGATAGCAAAGGGAATTGACTCCCACATTTCTTTTGCTGTGGATTCGTAGTTTGTATATAGGAATGCTGTTGATTTTTCTACATTGATTTTGTATTCTGCAACTTTAGAGTATTTGTTTATTGTTTCTAATACTTTCCTAGTGGAATCTTTGGACTTTTCATAAAAAGGATCATGTCATCTGCAAATAGTGACAATTTGACCTCTTCTTTCCCAATTTGAATACCTTTGATTCCTTCTCTTGCCTGATTTCTGTGGCTACAACTTCCAGGTACTATATTAAGTAGCAGTGGTGACAGGGGGCATCCCTGTCTTGTTCCTGATTTTAGGTAAAAAGGCTTCAGCTATTCCCTCGTCGGTATAATGTTAGCTGAGGGCTTGTCATATATGGCCTTTATTATGTTGAGATACTTTCTTTCTATACCTATTTTATTTAGTGTTTTGATCATAAATGGATGTTGTACCTTGTTGAAAGATTTTTCTGAGTCAATTGAAATGACCATATGATCTTTATCTTTGATTTTGTTTATGTGGTGTATCACATTGATTGATTTTCGTATGTTGAACCATCCTTGTGCTCCTGGGATGAATCCCACTTGATCATAATGTATGATCTTTTTGATGCATTGTTGTGTTCTGTTTGCTAATATTTTCTTTAGAATTTTTTCATCTGTGTTCATCAGAGATATTGGTCTATAGTTTTCTTTCTTTGTGTTGTTTTTGCCAGGCTTTGGTATTAGAGTAATGTTGGCCTCATAGAATGAGTTAGGAAATATTGCTTCCTCTTCACATTTTTGGAAGAGTCTGAGGAGGATAGGTGTTAATTCTTTGAATGCTTGGTTAAACTTGTTGGTGAAACCATCTGTTCCAGTGCTTTTGCCTTCAGGGAGATTATGTGTATTCGTTTTAATCCCTTTACTATCAATTGGTCTATTTAGATTATCCAGTTCTTCCTGATTCAATCTACTATGCTATATGTTTCTAGAAACTTGTCCAATTCTTCTAGGTAATTAAATTTAGTGGCATAAAGTTCTTCATAATATTTTCTTAGAATCCTTTGTATTTCTGTGTTATCAGTGGTAATTTCTCCCCTTTCACTTCTAATTTTGGATATTTACGACTTTTCCTTTCGTCCTTTCATTAGTCTTGCCAGGAGTTTGTCAATTTTGTTGAGTTTCTCAAATAACCATCTCTTTGCAAGATTATTTTTTTCTATTGTCTTTCTGTTCTCTAATTGGTTTAGCTCTGCTTTTATTTTTATTATTTATATCCTTCTGTTTGGGTTTTGTCTGCTTTTCTTTTTCTAGTTCTTTAACGTGGGATGTTAAAATGTTTTCTTATTTCTTAAGATAGGCCTGTGGTGATATAAATTTCCCTCTTACTACTGCTTTTGCTGTGTCACAATAATTCTGATGCCTTATATTTTCATTGTCATTAGTTTCTATATATTTTTTAATCCATCTTTTATATGTTCTTTTATCCAGTCCTTTTTTAATAAGTTGTTGTTTAATCTCCATGCATATGTGTTTCTTTTTTTTAATTCATTTTTATTGTTAGACTTATTGGAGTAACATCTATTAGCAAGGATTACATAGGATTCACGTATACAATTCTACAGTGCATTGTCATCTTGATGTATAATAAGTTCACCACTGAATGTGACTTGTCTTTCCATCACCTTATATTTAGCTTTCCCCCCACCCCCTCCCCTTTCTCCCCTTTCTATCCTACTCATCCCCAAATAAACATTAAAGTATTGATGGTGTCCATGGATTATTTTTTTCTTCATTTCTTTTGCTTTCCTTTTACCGTTGATCTCCAATTTCAAAGCTTTGTTTTCTGAGAATACACTTGGTATAATTTTGATCTTCTTGAATTTGCTGAGGCTATTTTTGTGTCCCAGAATATGGTCTATCCTTGAGAATGTTCCATGTGCACTAGAAAAGAAGGAATAGTCTCTTTTTGCTGGATGAAGTGTCCTGTAAATGTCAATTATGTCCAATTGCTGTAACGTGTCCTTTAGAGCTGTTGTTTCCTCATTTATTTTCTGTTTGGATGATCTGTCCATGGCTGCTAGTGGGGTGTTTAAGTCTCTCACAATGGTTATGTGTTCATCAGTTTCTCCTTTTAAATCTGTTAGTAGTTTCTTTGTATATTTTGGTGCATCCTGGTTGGGAGCATATACATTAAATAGTGTCAAGTCTTCTTGTTGTTGCATTGTGCCTTTTATCATTATGTAATGTCCATCCTTGTCTTTTAGTATCTTTTTTAACCTGAAGTTTATTTCATTAGATATCAGTATGGCAACTCCTACTTTTCTCTGGATAACATTTTCTTGAAGTATTGTTTCCCATCTTTTCACTCTGAGTCTGTGTTTGTCCTTATGTCCAAGGTGGATTTCTTGGAGACAGCATATGGATTGATGGGTTCTGTTTTTTAATCCAGTCTGCTACTCTGTGTCTTTGTATTGGTGAGTTTAGTCCATTAACATTTAGAATATGATCTATGTGTGAGGATTTCCTGTGGCCATTACTTATTTCTTTGTTTGTTTTTGTTTTATTTTAGTTTCTTTCTTGTTGCCCCAAATTTATTTCATTTTTCCTGATTTTTTTTTCAGGTTGAAGAGCCTCCTTCAGTGTTTCTTGGAGTGCTGGCCTTGTGCTTGCAAATTCCCTCAGCTTCTGTGTGTCTGAGAATCTCTTTTTTCCACCTTCATATCTGAAAGGTAATTTTGCTGAATAATTTATTTTTGTCTGTAAGTTCCTCTGTTTTACATTTTTGAATATTGGATTCCACTCCCTCTGGCTTGCAGAGTTTCTGTTGAGAAATCTGATGCCAGTCTGATGGGTTTTCCTGTAAATATTATACTTCTTTTTTCCCTGGCTCTCTTGAGAATTGTCTCTTTGTCTTTATTTTTGGACATCTTTAGTACCATGTATCTTGGAGAAGATCTGTTAGGGTCCAGCTATCTAGGGGACCTGTTTTCTTCTTGAACTTGGGGTTCCAGATCTTTCCATAGGTTTGGAAAGTTCTCATCTACTATTTGTTTGAGTATGCTCTCTGTAGAATGCTCTACCACTCTTTCTATTTCTATTATCGTGATATTACTTTATCTCATGGAGTATGGTAGTTCTTGTAGAGTTCTTTCAATTCTTTTGGTTCTATATTCCCTCTCTACCTCTTTCTTAGCTATTTTCATGTTCTGATCTTCAATATCTCTATTTCTTTCCTCCATCTGTTTGGCCCTGTTTCCTATGGCAGTTATTTTGTTTCTCACTTCTTTTATTGTATTTTTTATCTCTCACATTTCCATCTCAATCTTCCTTATGTTTTGAATTTCTTTGTTAAATTGTTCCTTTTGTTCATGAAGTTCCTTTTTTATGTCATTCATGTCCTTTTTTATGTTGTTTATGTAAGCCATGGTGCTCTGCCAATATGTTTTTATTTCTCTCACAGCCTTTAGAATGACTACTTTAAATTCTCTGTCACTTAATTCAGAAACTTCTAGGTCTAAAGAGCTGTCTTGATAAATGTCCTGTTCTTTCTGAGGAGTTTTAGTTTTTAAGGAATTCATCCTGTCTGCTGGGTTCTTCCTCTTTGACATGAGGGCATTATATTCAGTAATGACCAGGAGCTCAGATTGGTACTTTTGTGGTGTCTTGCTGTAGGGCAGACATGAGGTGGTACTGAGGGGCGCAAGTTTTGGGAGAGAGAGGGGTTGTTTATTTCTTATTTCTGGTCTTCTGCTACGTTTAGAGGCGGTGCACATCTATCATGGACCCTCTGCTTCCTTTAGTTAGTTAGTTGGTTGGGAAGTTTGTAGGAAAGAGGAGAGGCCAACAAAAGGCACACTGGGGCAGCTCCACCTTCTGCCCTATGCTGGGGAAGCTGGGTGATGTGGGCCAAGGCTGCTCCTGCTGCTGGGGCAAATCCTATGAAATCCACTTTTCTTCCCTGGCCTGCTTCCATCGCCAAATGTTGGGGCACAGTCTGCAGGCTCGCACTGCTTTTAGGACCCAAGAGCACATGAGCAGTCATGCACACAAGTCCAAAGCTGTGGGACTGATCCTGCGGTAGGAAGGAAGCTGGCCCACCTCTGCAGCAGGCCTGGAATGGGAGCCACAGCCCTGTGAAGGATCTGTGCAAGCTGTGCCAGCAACCGGCCCACCTCCACAGCAGGCTGGGAATGGGAGCCACAACCCCACGCAGGAGCTGCGCATGCCGCACTGGCAGCCCATCCACTTCTGCAGCAGGCCAGAATGGGAGTTACAGCCCTGTGTAGGGGCTGTGTGATGCCCGCATGGCAGCTGGCCCACCTCCACAGTGCAGCAGGCCAGAACAGGAGCCGCAGCCCTGTCTGTACAGGGACTGTGTGCTGCTGCGTGGCAGTCGGCTTGCCCCCACAGCGGGCTGGGACCAGGAACCACAGTCCTGTGCAGGAGCTGTGCGTGCCTGTGCTGTGGGTCCCTGGGGAGCCTAGAGCCAAGATGTCGTCTCTGCAGTTCAGAGTCCTCGCTTAGCCCTGTTACCACTCTAGAGTTCCAGATGTTGGCTCCCAAGGTCTGTCCCCATCTTGCCGCTCTAAATTCCAGCTCCCCTTCCTAGCTCCCCAATGGACTCCCACTGTTCTGCCAGTTTGCTTGGGCTTCTCCTCTTGTTGCCCTTTGGCTTCTCCCCTCCCATGCACTGCAGTCAGATGTGATTGAGTCCTGTTGCAATCTGTCTTTGCTCCCTCCCCTCTCTCTCACTCGCCCCTTACTCTCCAAACCTTAGGTGTTTACTTGCAATACGTGGATGTCTCAGCTGCCGTTTTTTGTCACCTAGGGTCCTCTTTCTTGGCTCCTGGGTAGCCGTTCAATTATATTTTCTGGGAGAGGCTGTAGGGACCTCCTCTCCAGTCGCCATCTTGTCCTCCTCCTCCCAGAGAGGTTTATCAGTGCCTATAAAGGTCCAAGCAGAGACTAAGGAACCAAAAACGACATTCACACTAGTACTTAGTGCCAATTTTCTACATAAACAAAAATCAACCTAAAAAAACAAACAAAAAAATAGTGTTGCCTGATCAGAGAGCAACACAAACAGAAGATCCATAACAACATCCCAACCATGGATTAACCAGGACCATCTAGCCCACAGCCAGCTTCAAGCAACTGCAACACACAGAAAAGGCACAAAGTGTTCCATCCAGAACAAACCATGTCTGAAGCACACATCCAAGAGCTAATGCTCCAAATCTGACTTTTCATCAGTGATATGACAGAATGGTCTGGAAGGAGGAAAGCTCCAACTTATACACATACCAGTTTAACTGTGTTTTTAATTTGTTTGCAATTATACATTGAAAAGCAATGAATGCTATTTAATTACTTATTGACCCTTACCTTACAGTTTATACTCACACTGCAAAGATGTTTTGACACTTAAAATGTTGACAGAAAAATTTTAGTATACCTATTTTATGACCTACCTTCATTCCAAAGGAAGTCACTTTAAAAAGCACCAGTTTAAAACCCTATTTTAGTAACTTCTCTTCTCCCAGCTATAAATGACCAAATTACTTAAAAGTATGCAAAGATCACTGCCTCCCAAATTGTCAGTTAAATGTTGCTGACATGA
Source organism: Lyroderma lyra (assembly GCA_004026885.1). Classification (NCBI taxonomy): domain Eukaryota; kingdom Metazoa; phylum Chordata; class Mammalia; order Chiroptera; family Megadermatidae; genus Lyroderma; species Lyroderma lyra. The sequence goes on from PVJL010016559.1 coordinate 14,664, forward strand.
AGAACAAACCCTAACATTTAGGCTGCAAGAAATAGGTGAGGTTTCTTATGAAAATAACTTCAACTTGTCTTAAAAAAATTCTAAGGCAAACTTATTTTAATAATGTAGTGTACAAAATAAGTACAAAATAAGCTTATTATTTTGTACTTAGTAGTGTACACTTAAAAGATAACATTTAATTAAGCTGAGGAAAACTGAGTATTCTTACTTGTAATTAATTTGTCAGTATGACTATTCCCAGACTCTTTTCTTCTATTCTTGTTTTTATATATTTAAACACAAACACTTAATCCTAGTACTCAAACTAATGATTATTTTTTAAATCCATAACCCTAGGACTTCAATTGTGCTTCTTTGGACAAATATTTATTCAAACAACAAAGAATTTAAACTCTTTTAATCTATTTTACTACCTACTAAAAATCTTTGGTGCATTTAAGTAAAAATTGATTATGTTGACAAATTTCTATACTTAATAGATTATTCAATTTACATATTAATTTCTAACTGCTATCAGATAAATATTAATTTAAAACAATAAGTTATATCCTAAAATAAAATTCTGAATGAGGCTTAAGTTACTTGCAAGATTCAACATTTAAATACAGATGCAGAATTATTGTATTTTAGAGTTAATGGGACATCTGTCCCAAAAACTCCAAATCAGATACTATAAAAAATTAACTGAAAAGAATGAGTGTCATTTCATATTTTTTTCATTTCATATTTTTGTGCCAACTTCAAAATCTTATAAAATCTGTTTGCTAAAATCTGCAGTTTTCAAAATTTTATATTTTCTTATATTCTCATTTGGAAATTAGAGGCAGATTTTTATTTGTCTTTTCCTCTGCTAAGACTATTTTTTCCTAAGAATGATATTGTCTACCTCCCAGATAGTTTAAGGTTCCATGCAAACACGCTGTGTCTGTACGTGGTTAGCAATTATTAATGCTGTGTTTCTTCCCCATTCAGCAGCTCTGCAGACACTTATGATGTGTCTTAATGTGATATGAGCTTAACTGAGTCCTTCACCATAACTTCAGGTTCTTTATCTCTAAAATGGGATACAGCATGTCCTTTCTGTGTCACAGCTGGTTGTCAGGTTTACTTGAAATAGCTGTGAAAGCATTTTATAAACCAGTAATAATAGTGTATAATAAATAAATGTCTTTGTATTTTACTTTATAGAAGAGTTGTATTCCAGGAAAGTTCTATACTGTAAACCAATTCCTACAATCAAATTATATATTTAAAACATTAGGAAATTATTATTATTAAAAGAACCATAAAGTAACTAACTTCAAAAAACAAGTATTCTTTTCAATGTGAAAATGAAACACCCTTTTTCTCTGCCATACCATACACATACACGTATGTACCATCTGCTTTAGTGTAAGTCCAATTTTTCCTATACATGCTTAGAAGGCAGGGTTTATTTTTAGTTATGATTTATTTTCATAATAGTATGACTTTTAGTTAAAATTATTGTTCTTTATGATAAAAATCATAAAGATAGGTATTTTTAAACTCAATTTGAAAGACTAGCCAACTAATAGTACTTCACATAGTCAAGTCCAATCATGTAAGTACTCTAGATTTGGCATTTTCACCCAAAAGAACTAAATGGCAAAATACAGAATGAGTTGCTTTGAAAACAGGAATTACTATGTTAATTATACCTACTGGTCCTAGGACAATTAAAATCTTAATAAATGAGGCAGGGGAGTTCCCTGATGGTGTAGTGGTTTAAGGCTTCGGCGCTGGCGCTGTCAGTGCTGCGGCCTGGGTTCGATTCCCAGCCAGGGAGCTACCCACATACCAAAAAGCAAAAAAAAAAAAAAAAGCAAAAACAAAATAAATGAGGCAAAACTCAGGTTTGTTTTATTATTTATAAGAGGTACTTTGGTTAAGTTTCTCAGTTCACAACACTTTCCTTTTGCCTCATGTCCACCAGCATGGGGAACATTCCTGCAAAGTACCTTTCTTTCTCAAGTACATCATCAAACCTGCTTTTCCATTATGAAGTGGTTAAATTGTATTCCTTAAAACTTCATTATTTTATTTGTGATATTTTTTCACAAGGGCTGGTCCAGGCTTTGCAGTTTACACACACACACACACACACACACACACACACACACAAGTGCTTAGAGCAATTAGGAGTGTAAACAAAACTGAAGTAGAAAACTTAAAATTGCTATTTTCTAGTACTTTCCATATAAATGACATGCTACTAAAAAATCAACCCTGTCTACTCTACTCATTTAAGCAGGTCCACTAGGAAACATGATCCTAGTTCACGTCTAATTTGCCTTGACCACAGGGAAAGCACACATCTTTAAAGGTATAATTACCTTTCATTTGACTGACTTTGTCCTCAATTCATTTTGATCAGTGAGGTTTTGTTGTAACTGTTTCCTTTCACCAAGCGCTCAACTTCTATCTCACACAAAAATAAAAATTAAGGATAAGTATAGACATTAGTCTTATGTGAAAAGCAAAAGCCAAGGTCTGGATTACCTGTGAATCTGTATACAAGTAGTGGTTCCCTCTGATGAAAGTAAACAGCATTGAGTTAGATATGAAGTTCATAATCAGCTTGGTATCTTTGCCAACAAGCATGTATGCAACACCTAGGTTCTGTTTCTTAGTCTGTTAGCCAAGGTCAATGAGATCAAATGTAGCTTGTAATTTAAATTTCATTGATTAGTTAGCATTGTCCCTCCCTTCAAGAGATGGGGCTGTGATACATTGTTAATGTTTCTGAACTAAATTTCAAAATGCAAAAGGCGAACTGACTTTGAAACCTACCTAGTCAAAACTGCCATATTTTGCTTTTAATACATTTTCACCTTGTATAATTTAATATGTAGACCTATATTTTCATTTCTTGTTCATTATAATTAAAGCACAGGCAAAACCCAATCATTTGAATAATTATTTCAATTTTACACTTCACTGAACAAGCTAATCTTACATGAGTTAGCTTTCTGACTTTGAGTTTGTCAAAAGACCATAGGATAATGATAACCTGAAATTACAGCCAAATTAAAAAAAAAAAAAACAGAACTATCCAAGACATTCTTATAAAATCAAATTTCTAATTTCAATTTTTAAAAATCTGGAAGATACACTAATGAATATTACGTTAGGATAGGGAACAACTGCAGTGATCCATTCAGTCTCTTAAGTTCTTTCTTAAAGGCTGCATGGTCCTTAAACTTGACTGGAAGATGGGGAAGGGGAACATAAGGAAAAAAATTTTCACTGATGATTCAAAAAAAAAAAACAGAAACAGAAGCCCATCGTGTCAACAGCTAATAATTTTGAAAAGTTTGAGATACAATTAAAAATAAGCACTAAATAATCTCTTAAATTCACAAAAATGTTCACTTCAAATATTATACCTCAAAATGTGTCCAAATATTCTCATATTCTATAAACAGAGATACATACTTTTCTTGATTCCTGATGAAGACTTCGAGAAACTGGAGACCACACAACACTCAGCAGCCCACCTAACTGAACAGTCACTGGCCCCAGACAATGTGAGCACACACCCATCCCACCACAGCATCTGTGCAACACGTGCACCTGCTCACAAGTGATGCTCGTGACTGGAGATGGTCTGGACAGCAGGTGCACTGTCCAGGCCCAACAATGTCCCCAGGTAAGACTGTTCTCTGGGGTCCAGCATCTGCTCGGTTTGGACTGGATGGATGATATTTGCAGACTGATGTATCAGAGTATACTTTCCCAGAAAAGCTAAATTGGCTGCTTGCAGGTACTCGGTTGACAGGGGATTTGGCTACAAGTTCTCATGAGAATATGGTGAAAGGGTGGTGGTGTGATGCACCAGATCTCTCTGGGTGTCTGGCATCTGAACAGGCACCAGTATCACCAGCATGCACACTCCAGCAGACATGTTCTGCAGCATCATCTTGACTTCCAATGGATAGACTTTGGGCTGGTACATGTACTGCTTTGTTTCTGCCAGGAAGATTTTGTCATAAGACCAGTACTCTACTGGCAGGGACACAAGCTTATCCTCAGAAGTGCTCAGAGGGACATTAGGAGATTTTATGATATGAACCTAGCCAGTGTGGTACTTCAGCTTGTCTTTCCACTTAAAAGTTGCATTGCAGCACACACAACTGAATGTTTGGACATCAGAATGAATGACCAGGTGTTTTGTTAAGATTTTCTTAATTCTAAAAGACTGATTGCAGATTTGACATTTGTATGGTTTTACACCTGGATGAATAAAAATGAAATTAAGGATAAAATGCACACCCTTGGCAAGACAAAGTTTTATAGAGGAAAATTTTCCACATAAATATTTACAAATACTTAATAAAAGCAGTAATAGTATATGCTATCACAAAATACTAAAGGGAATGGCCTCACACATTAAAAAGATCTCAGTGTGAACTCTGGCTAAATCATGTACTAGTCATACCTTTGCCAGCTACCCCACTTCTACCCAGAGCTCCCTCACCTGTAATGTGAAATAGCCACAGCACCTACTGCACAGAGCTGGAGAATGGGCTCAGTAATAAAACCCAGTAACAGTGCTTCCACTGACCCTGGCATCCAGTATGCATGCAGCCAATTGAAGATATGATTGTAGTTGGCTTCCATTCCCACTGAGCCCTCTATTTATGCACCCCACAAATTAGTAATTTGACATTTGGAGGGAGGTGCTTTTGCTTTTTACTGCAGCACTGTTGTATCAGTGACAAATTCTATACTGTAACTCCTTGCAACTGAAATTACCCAATTTCAATTATTTCCCACTTTGATATTTATGAAACCAATGATTTTTCTCTTCCAGAATGGCAGCTTGACAAAAGCCATACCAAATATAAAACAAAGCAGTCGCAAATGCATAAATGAGTTTCTTTCTTAAAAAGAAAAAAGAAAAGCTTTGAAAATTGCTAATTTATATGAGATGTCAAACAAGGACTACAACAACATAAAAAAGAATCCTGACATAGTCTACACTTCAAAATGTGGTAGCATTGCCAGAGTGTGGGGACAAGTTAGAAAGTGACAACATCCGGGGAGCAGCTGAAAGAATTCGTTCTACTGTAACTACCTAGAAATTATACAGTGGTAACTTGGTGAGAAGACAACAAGGTCACATTTGAATTGCTTTTTTAAGGGAAAATACATGTCTTCACAGGGTTATGCAGATTTAGAGGAACCATAAACAACCAGAAGAGGAAAATGAGAGTGCAAAGTTGAGTAAATTCCCTGTCAAAAAAAAATTTTTTTAAATTGTACCAAATGATAGGCCTAAGTATTTTTTGTTCATGCATAGCATCTACTTCCATGTGATGAATAAAAGTCTTAATGGGATAAAAACAAAACAATTTAACCAAGGACAAGAGTTTAAATGTCTTAATTTTACTCCTAAATAATTGCAAAAAAAAAAATTATCCTTTAAGTTTTACCTGAATGTGTCCGAAATGCATTTTGAGACTTGATTTGCCTTTACAAATTTTCTTGCAAACATCACATTGATGAAAGGTTGCTTTATACCTACAAAAATAAAAAAAATGGTGTAAGTTTTAATGAATAACATATCACAAATCCAAGCGCAAAAGTGTCTCAGAGAAAAGCACCCGGGAGACTGAGCCGACCACTACATGGTCTGAATACCTCTTTACTCAAAAGAATGAAAAATGAGCTAGAGTGACAGACTTTGAATATCTGACAGGTATTTTCTCAAAAATTAAATCACATGATTTTGTTACTTTAAGGGAAAAAACTGATAGTATTTATTAGCAAGGATAAAGTCTGAGCTTTCAAGCTAATGAGAGAATTTTGGAAAACTTGTGTCTGCCCCCATGATCTTGACAGCATCTCAGTAGTCCCTGCTGCTGTGTTAGCAATGTGATTTGTGGATCGTGTCCTGCAAAACGTGCTAACATTTGGAAAACCGGTATAACTCAGTGACCATTATTTTCCAAATGACAAATGCATGATATGATAATCCTATGCATAGGTAAAACATGCATTCAATGCACAAGATAGTCCAAGATA
>PVJL010016560.1:0-20646 GCA_004026885.1 Lyroderma lyra
GAATTTAAAAAAAAAAAAAAAAAAAGAACAAAGGCAGGATTGTGTTGGCATATTTGAGAAATAGCGATGAGGACTGTGATGTGGAGTAAGTGAGGGGGAAAGCAGAAGGAGATAAGATTGGGCTGTGGAAAATATTTAGATTTTACTCTGGGTGGGAGGTAAAATCAATGGAAGGTATTGAACTGAGATGTGACAGGGCTGCAGTGTTGAGAATAGGCTGTTGGGAGGAAAAGAAGAAAAGGAAATGGTGGCTTACACTGGGAATTAATGAGAAATGATCGCATTCTGGATATATTTTGAAGGTAGAGCAGAACTGCACAATTGATGCATTGGATATGAGGATATTAGAAGTCAAGGATGATGCCAATGTTTCTCCCCATAACATCTGGAAAGATGAACTTGCCATATACCCATATGAGAGAGATGGTGCAGGGAGCAGATGATGAGGACAAGATAAGTTTTCTCTGGGGGAGTTCCCTGATGGTGTAGTGGCTTAAGGCTTTGGCGCTGGCGCTGTCAGCGCTGCGGCCTGGGTTCGATTCCTGGTCAGGGAGCTACCCACATACCAAAAAAAAAAAAGAAGAAGTTTTGTTTGGGACTTGTTTAAAAAAATGTTAAATTTATTTCTTTATTTAATTAATTAATTTATTTATTAAATCAAAGGACAAATTTAATCGTTATCTATGTCCTAAACAAGGCAAGAACCTTAGTATTCTACCCTGTCACTTGTCCCCATCCTTCTTTTACTTATGTCCCACATTGAAATTTCTAGTCTCATATTATTGTTAATATTTTTTTCAACATTATGAATCAACAGGTATTCAGACTAAAATCTAAGTACTGCTAGTTTCTTTGATTACCTCTGTTTTGTGATTTCTACATCTTCCTCCATCTTGGATTTTTACTTCTGTGTGTGGTGAACCTCCTACATGTCTGAAAATAGCTTCATTTTGTCTTACCATTCAAATACTTGTTTGGGATTCTAAGTTCACTGTAATTTTTTCTTGGAACTTTGAAGATATTGTCTGACATACAGTATTGTAGATGAAAAATTTAATGCTTATCTGATTGTTTTCCTTTTTAGGAAGTCTATTTTTATTCCACCAGGAAGCTTTTAGGATTTTCTTTTTCATGCTTGAACTTCTAAAATTTTGAAGTGATGTGGTTCTTTTTGTATTTTTCTTGTTCTATACTTGCTGGGTAATTTCAGTTTGAAGACTTCTGTTTCTCTTTGTTACTGAAAATTACCTCTTTTGCCTTTAATTATTCCTTATTCACCTGTTCGGTTTATTCTTGCCCCTTGAATCTAATTTCCATTTTTGTTAATAATTTTTTTGGTTCATCTTTGTCCTTTGACCTTTTAGTAGCTCACTCATTTGTTCTTCATTTGTGTCCCAATTACTGGTCAGTCCATCAATAGATTAAAAAATTTTGACAGTAAAATTTTCAGTTTACTAGTTCTCTGGTTTTCCTTTCATGATGTAAAAACCTCTTGTGTATTTCTTATGAATTAATTTAGTTAATAAAAGATTTTAAAAGATTTTACATATATAATTTTATTTTCTGTATTTCCTAATCTTTGTTGAGTTTAATGCCTCTCTTACCATGTTTGTTTTCTTCATTTGCTTAGTGATTCTTGGTTGTCTGGCCATCTGTATTTGAGACTCCTAATTTGCTGCCCTGTTCTGTTTCTTTTTTTTATTGTTAAATTTATTGGGGTGACTTTGGTTAGTAAAAATTACTTAGATTCCAGGTGTACAATTCTACAATACATCATCTACGTGTTCTGTTATGTGTTCACCACCAAGAGTCAGTTCTCTTTCCATCACCATATATTTGAGACCCCATCCCTTCTCTCCCACACCCCTCCCACTATACCCTCAGATAACCACTAACCACTAAATTATTGATTGTGCTCACGAATTTTTGCTTTTTTGCTGTTTTCGCTTTGTGTTCCACAAGTGAGTGAAATCATGTTTCTTGCTTTTTTATGTCTAGCTTGCTTTTTTATTTCACTTTGCATGGCCATCTCAAGGTCCATCCATGTTGTCATAAATGACCCTATTTCATCTTTTCTTATGGCTGAGTAATATTCCATTGTGTATATGTACCACAGCTTCTTTAGCCAGTCATCAATCAAAGGACACTTTGGTTGTTTCCATGATTTGGCCACTGTGACTAGTCCTGCAGTGAACATTGGGGTGCATATATATTTGTGGACTAAGGTTTTCAAATTTTATGGGTAGATACCTAGAAGGGGGATTGCCAGGTAACATGGTAACTCTATTCTTAATTTTTTGAGAAGCGTCTATACTGTCCTCCATAGTGGTTATACCAATTTGCATTCCCACAGCAGTGTATGAGAGTTCATTTTTCTCCATACCATCTCCTACACTTGTTATACTTTGTCTTATTGATTATAGTCATTCTAACAGGTGTAAGGTGATAGCTCATTGTGGTTTTGATTTGTATTTCCCTAATAGCTAGTGAGTTGAGCATTTATATATCTGTTAGCCATTTGTGTGTCTTCCTGGGAGAAGTGTCTGTTCAGTTCCATATTTTAATTGGATTTGTTTATTATTGTTGAGTTGTACAAGTTCTTTATATATTTTAGATATTAACCCCTTATCACAGGCATCGTTTACAAATATTTTTTTCCATTCAGTTGGTTGTTTCTTCCCTTTGTTGATGGTTATTTTGCTGTGCAGAAGCTTTTAAATTTGATATAGTCCCATTCATTTCTGTTTTGCTTTTATTTCCCTGGACTTTGAGATTAGGTTCATGAAGTCCTCCCTAAACCCAAGGCCTGTAAGTTTAGTTCTGATGTTAGTCTGTAAGTTTATTGTTTCAGGTCTTATATGAAGGTCTTTAATCCATTTTGAGTTAATTTTGGTATACAGTGATAGTTCGTAGTTCAGATTCATTCTTTTGCATGTGGTTTTCCAATTTTCCCAGCACCATTTACTGAAGAGGCTTTCTTTTTCCCATTGGATAATTTTTGCTCCTTTATCAAGGAGTGTGATGCCTCTAGCCTTATTCTTTTTATGTAGGATTGCTTTGGTGATTCAGGGTCTTTTATGGTTCCATACAAATCTGATGATGCTTTTGTCTATTTCTTGAAATAATGTCTGTGAGATTTTTATGGGAATAGCATTAAGTCTATATATTGCTTTACAGATATAGCCATTTTAACTATGTTGATTCTTCCAATCCATGAACATGAACTATCTTTCCATTTCTTTGTGTCCTCTTCAATTTATTTTAGTAATGTCTTATAGTTTTCAGTATATAAGTCCTTCACCTTCTTTGTTAAGTTTATTCCTAGATATTTTAATATTTTTGTTGTGATCACAAGAGGTATTGTTTGTCTCATTTCTTTTCTGAAGTTTCATTGTTGGTATATAAAAATGCAATTAATTTTTTTATTGTTAGATTTATTGGGGTGACATTTGTTTTCAAGAATTACATAGGTTCCAGGTGTACAATTCTACTGTGCATTGTCAACTTGTTGTATAATAGGTTCACCACCTAGTGTGAGTTCTTTCGATCATCATATATGTAGCTCTCTATCCCTCCTCTCCCACCCCTCACACTTCCCCCATCATTGATTTTATATCCTGCAACTTTATTGTATTTGTTTATTATTTCTAATAGTTTTTTGATGGGGTCTTTAGAATTTTCTATATAGAAGATCATGTCATCTGCAAAAAGTGACAGTTTGACTTTTTCTCTCCCAATTCAGGTACATTTTATTCATTTTTCTTGCCTGATGTCTCTGGTTAAAACTTCCAGTGCTACATTGAATAGCAGTAATGACAGGGGACATCCCTGTTTTGTTCCTGATTTTAGAATAGGCTTCAGTTTTTTCGCATTCAATATATGGCCTTTATTATGTTGAGGTACTTTCCTTCTATACCCATTTTATTCAGTGTTATGATCATAAATGGATGTTGTATCTTGTCAAACACTTTTTCTGCATCAATTCATATAATCATATTTTATCTTTTAGTTTGTTGATGTGGTGTATCACATTCATTTGCATATGTTCAACCATCTCTATGTTTGTGGGATGAAACCCACTTGATCATGGTGTATAATCTTTTTAATATATTGCTGTATTCTGTTTGCTAGTATTTTATTTAGGATTCTTGCATCTGTGTTCATCAAAGATATTGGTCTATAGTTTTTTTATTTAGTTATGTGTGTGTGTGTGTGTGTGTGTGTGTGTGTGTGTGTATTATCCTTATCAGGCTTTGGTATTAGAGTTATGTTGGCCTTGTGGAAAGAGTTGGGAAATATTTCCTCCTCTTCATTTTTGGGGGGAAGAATTTGAGAATAGGCTTTAGTTCCTCTTTGAATGCTTGATAAAACTCATTGGTGATTCCATCTGGTCCTGGACATTTGCATTTGTGGAGGTTGTGGATGATTGTTTCCATTTCCTTGCTGTTGACTGGTCAATTTTGATTGTCCAGTTCTTCTTGGTTTAGTGTAGGTAGACTATATGTGTCTAGAAACTTGTCCATTTCTTCAAGGTTGTTAAATTTGGTAGCTATATCCCCTCATAATATTTTCTTATGATCCTTTGTATTTCTGTGGTATCAGTGGTAATTTCTCCTTCTTCATTTTTGGTTGTTTGTGTTTTTTCTCTTTGCCACTTGGTGAGCTTAGCCAGGGGTTTGTTAATCTTAATGATTTTTCCAAAGAACCAGCTATTCATTGCATTAATTTTTTTCTATTGTTTTGCTGTTATCTATTTCATTTAGTTCTCCAATTTAAAAAATTTCCTTCCTTCTGCTGACTTTGGGCTTTATTTGTTCTTTTTAAAATTTCTTTAAGATAGTATGCTAAGTTGTTTATTTGTGCTTTTCACATTTATTTCTTTTATTAATTTTTTTTTATTGTTAGACTTACTGAGGTGACATTGGTTAGCAAGAATTACATAAGTTCCAGGTGTACAATTCTACAGTACATCGTCTATTTGTTTCATTATATTTCATTACCCAGTGTGATTTCTCTTTCCATCACCATATATTTGGCTCTCCCTCCCTCCTCTTCCACTTCCTCTCTGTTCTCCCACCCCCTTTCTTCTTGCCCTCAGGTAACAACTAAACTGTTGACTGTGTCCATGAGTTTTTTGTTTGTGTTTTTTCTTTGTTGCATTCAATTTTATATTCCACATATGAGTGAAGTCATATGGTTTTTGGTTTTTTTCTGTTTGGCTTATTTCACTTAGCATGATGATCTTGAGGTCCATCTATTTTGTTGCAAATGGCAATATTTTATCTTTTCTTATAGCTAAGTAATATTCCATTGTGTACCACAGCTTCTTTATCCTGTCATCTACTGAAGGGCACTTTGGTTGTTTTCATGTAATGGTCACCGTGAACAGAGTTGGGATGAACATTGGGCTACATAAGACTATGCGGGCTAAGGTTTTAAAATTTGGGAGGTGACTCAGAAGAGGGATTATCAGGTCATATGCTAGCTCCATTCCCAGTTTTCAGAGGAACCTCCACATTGTTTTCCATAGTGGTTGGACCAATTTGCATTCCCGCCACCAGTGTGCTAGAGTTCCATTTTTTCCACAGTCTCTCCAGCACTTATTTCTTGTCTTGTTGTTAATAGCCATTCTAACTGGTGTGAGGTGATAGCTCATTGTGGTTTTGATTTGCATTTCCTTGATAGCTAATGAGGTTGAGCATTTTTTCATATGTCTGTTGGCCATTTGTATATCTTTATGGGAGAAGTTTCTGTTTAGGTCCTCTGCCCACTTTTTAATTGGGTTGTTTTTGTTGTTGTTGTTGAGTCATATTAATTCTTTACATACTTTAGATATTAGATCCTTATCAGATGTGTTCTTTGCAAATATTTTCTCCCATACAGTTGGCTATCTTTTTGCTTTGTTGATGGTTTCTGTTGCTATGCAGAAGCTTTTTATTTTAATATAGTCCCATTCATTTATATTTCCTTTTACTTCCTTTGCCTTTGAGGTCAGGTTCATGAAGTCTTCCATGAGTCCTAGGTCTGTAAGTTTAAAATCAATGTTTTTTTTTTCTATACAGTTTATTGTTTTGGCTCTTATGTGGAGGTCTTTAATCCATTTTGAGTTCATGTTAGTATATGGTGAGAGTTCACAGCTCAGATTCATTCTTTTGCATATGTTATTCCCGTTTTCCCCAAACCATCTTTTCCCTATTGCATATTTTTTGCTCCTTTATAAAAAAAATTATTTGTCCATATAATTGTGGATTTATTTCTGGGTTTTCAATTCTGTTCCATTGGCCTGTGTGTCTGTTTTTCTGCTAATACCAAGATGTTTTGATTATTGACGCTTTGTAGTATAAATTGAAATTAGGGAGCCTGCTACCACCAGCCTTATTCTTTTTATGTAGAATTGCTTTGGTGATTTGATGTTTTTTGTGGTTGCATACAAATCTGATAATTTTTAAATCTATTTTGTGAAAATATTTCAGTGGGATTTTAATAGGTATTGCATTAAATCTGTATATTGCTATGGGTAATATGGCTATTTTAACATTGTTAAGTCTTTCTATCCATGAACACAGAATATCTTTCATTTCTTTTTGTTCTCTTTAATTTCTTTCAAAAGTGTCTTATAGTTTTCTGTGTATAAGTCCGTCATGTTCTTTGTTAAGTTTATTCTCAGGTATTTTATTCCTTTTGTTGGGATAGTAAAAGGTATTAACTCTCTCATTTCTTTTTCTCAAGATGGGTTGTTTGTATGTAGGAATGCTATTGATTTTTGTATGTTGATTTTTCATCCTGCGACTTTACTGTATTTATTTATTGTTTCTAATAATTTCCTGGTGGAGTCTTTAAAATATTCTGTATAAAGAATCATGTCCTCTGCAAATAGTGAAAATTTGACTTCTCTTTTATTTGGATACCTTTTATTCCTTTCTCTTGCCTGATTGCTCTGGCGAGAACATCCAATACTACACTGGATAGCAGTGGTGACTGGGGACATTGCTGTCTTGTTCCTGATTGTAGGGGAATGGGCTTCAGCTTTTCCCCATTGAGCATGATATTACCACTGTGTCTGTCATATGTGGCCTTTATTATTTTGAGGTATTTTCCTTTTATACCCATTTTATTCAGTGTTTTTTATTTGTTTGATTTTTTCATTTTTTAATTCATTTTTTATTGTTAGACTTTTTGGGGTGACATCTGTTAGCAAGGATTACATAGGTTTCAGGCATACAATTCTAGAGTGCATTGACAACTTGTTGTATAGCAAGTTCACCACCTAATGTGACTTCTCTTTCCATCACCCTATATTTAGCTTCCCCTCCCTTCTCTCCCATGCTCTTATTCAGTGTTTTGATCATAAATTGATGTTGTATCTTATCAAATGATTTTTCTGCATCAATTGACATGATCATAGGATTTTTATTATTCTGTTTTGTTTATGTGATGTATCACATTGGTTGATTTGTGTATGTTGAATCATCCTTGTGCTCCTGGGATGAATCGAACTTGATCGTGGTGTATAATCTTTTCAATGCATTGTTTTATTCTATTTGCTAGTATTTTATTTAGGATTTTTGCATCTGTGTTCATCAGAGATATTGGTCTATAGTTTTTTTTGTTTTTGTTTTTGTTTTTGTTTTTGTTTTTTTTGGTATGTGTTGTTTTTACCAGGCTTTGGTATGAGGGTAATGTTAGTTTCATAGAATGAGTTGGGAAATACTGCCTCATCTTCAATGTCCTGGAAGAGTCTGAGAAGGATAGGTGTTAATTCTTCTTTGAATGCTTGGTAAAATTTGTTGGTGAGACTGTGTAATCTCTGGCTTTTGCCTTTGGAGAAGATTTGGATAGTCATTTCAATTTCTTTACTATTGATTGGTCTATTAAGATTATCCAGTTCTTCTTCGTTCAGTCTAGATAGACTATATGTTTCTAAGAACTTGTGTATTTCTTCTAGGTTGTTAAATTTAGTGCCATAAAACCTGTCATAATATTTTTTAAATAATCCTTTGTATTTCTGTGGTATCAGTGGTAATTTCTTTATTTTTAATTTTAGAGATTTGTATCATTTGCTTTCATCCTTTGGTTAGTCTAGCCAGAGTTTTGTGAATTTTGTTGATTTTCTCAAAGAACCAGCTCTCTGTTGCATTAATATTCTTTATTATCTTTCTGTTCTTAATTTCACTTGGATCTGCTTTAATTTTTATTATTTTCTTCCTTCTGCTGACTTTTTTTTCTGTTCATTTTTGGCAGTTCTTTAAGATGTTATGTTAGGATCTTTACTTGTAATTTTTTGTTTGTTTGTTTTCTAAGATAGGCCTATAATGATATAAATTTCCCTCTTATTACTGCTTTCGCTGTGTCCCAATAATTTTGATACTTTGTACTTTCATTGTCATTAGTTTCTATGTATTTTAAATTCTCCTCTTTTATTTGTTTTTTTGATTCAGTCATTTTAAAAAAATAAGATGCTATTTAATCTCCATGTATATGTAATTATTTTCTGCCTTTTTTTTTTTCAGTTGTTCTCCAATTTCAGAGCTTTGTGGTCTGAGAATACATTTGGTATGATTTCAATATTCTTGAATTTTCTGAGGCTATTTTTGTGTCCCAGGATATGGTCTATTTTTGAGAATGTTTCATGTGCACTACAAAAAAAGGTATAGTTTTTATTTTTGCCAGATGAAGTGTCCTGTAAATGTCAATTATGTCCAATTGCTGTAATGTATCATTTAAAACTGATATTTCCTTATTTATTTTTGTTTGGACGATCTGTCCATGGCTGTTAAGTGGGTGTTTGGGTCCCCTACAATGATTGTGTTTTTGTCAGTTTCTCATTTCAGATCAGTTAGTAGTCGCTTTGTATATTTTGATGATTCCTGATTTAGGACATATATATTAATTAGTATCAAGTCTTCTTGATTTTGAATTAATTTTTATCAGTATGTAATGTCCATCTTTATCTCTTGTTATCTTTTTCAAACTGAAGTTTGTTTCGTCTGCTATCAGTATGGCAACTCTGGCTTTTCTCTGGATACCATTTGCTTGGAGTATTGTTTTCCATCCTTTTACTCTGAGTCTGTGTCTGTCCTTATGGCTGAGGTGTGTCTCTTGGAGACAGCATATGGATGGGTTCTGTTTCTTAATTCAGCCTGATAGACTGTCTTTTTATTGGTGAGTTCAGTCCATTAACATTTAGAGTGATGATTGATATATGAAAATTTCCTATGGCTATTACTTCTTCCTTTTTTTAAAAATTATTATTATTATTATTTTTTTGGTGGTTCCCTGGCTAGGAATCAAACCCAGCCTGCGGTATTGAGAGTACCAAAGCCTAGCTACTACATCACCAGGGAATCCCCTTTTTCCTTTTTTATATTTTTGTTTCTTTCTTCCATTTATTCTGATGCTTTGTTTCAGGTCAAAAAGCCTCCTTCAGTATTTCTTGAAATGCTGGCCTCATGTTAGAGAATTCCCTCAGCATCTGTGTGTCTGAGAAGGTCTTCATTTCTCCTTCATATCTGAAGGATAATTTTGCTGGATAATTTATTGTTGGCTGGAACTTTCTCTCTTTTAATATTTTGAGTATTTTATTGCACTCCCTTCTGGCTTGTAGAGTTTCTGCTGAGAAATCTGGTGATAGACTAATGGGTTTTTCTTTAAAGTTTACAGATTATTTTTCCCCCTGGCTGCCTTGAGAATTGTCTCTTTGTCTTTGGTTTTTGACATCTTCAGTACAATGTGTCTTGGAGGAGATGTACTAGCATCCAAAGGTAGGGGACTTATTTTCTTCTTGAATTTGGGGTTCCAGGTATTTCCATAGGTTTGGAAAGTTTTCATCTACTATTTGTTTGTATATCCTCTCTTTCAATTTCTCTGCTTCTTCTGCCAAGCCTATTGTTCTAATATTGTTTTCTTTAATGAATTCAGATAATTCTTACAGAGTTCATTTAATCCTTTTGACTCTGTAGTCTCTATCTTCTTCTTTCTGAGTTTTTTCCATATTCCAATCTTCAATATCACTAATTATTTCTTTTATCTGGTTGGCCCTGTTTTCTATGGCAGATTTCATTTCTCACTTCTTTTATTGCATTATTTATCTTTCGAATTTTCATCTTGTTCTTATAGTTTGGACTTCAGTGTTAAACTGTTTTTTTTTTTTTGTTGTTGTTGTTGTTGTTGTTCATGGGTGTCCTTTCTGAGATCATTCATCTCAGCTATGGTGTTCTGCCAGTATATTTTCATTTCTCTGAGAGCCTTTAGAACTTCAACTTTGTATTCTACATCACTTAGTTCATAAATTTCTAGATCTATAAGGTCTTTTTCTGGAGATTTTTCACATTCTTTCTGAGTGGCTTTGAATCTTAAGGTACTCATATATTTTCTTGTGTTACTTTTCTTCAGCATGAGGGCTTTACCACTGAAAGTACCAAGAAGATCTCTCTTCCTTATTCATATTTTTGTGGTGTCTTGCTGTAGGGCACACACTAGGTGGCACTGGGGACAATTATGGGAGAGAAGGAAGGTGTTTAAGCTGTATCTCCAGTCTACACCAGCTTTTTCGGGTAGAGCAGGGAGGTTCTCTGTCTTTCTGCTTCCTATGGTTCATTGGGGAAGCTGGGGAAAAAGGGAGTGACTGATGGAATGCAAGCTGAGGTCATTCACATTGGTCTGGGCAAGTGCCACCAACTTGGCCTTTCTCTGTTCTCCTGATGCTGCGTTTTACCCAGGACCATGTTTCAGTGGTTTCTTTCCATGGCAACCACTCTTGGCAGCATTTTCAAGTACAGAGAACTGTGCCTAGGGCAGTTTGGATGCCTTGCTCAGCTTTTGTATCACTTAGGGCGCAGCATCCAGACTGAGTTTCTAACACAATGCTGCTAGGTCCAGCTCACTCATGGTCTTGCAGGGTTCCCACCAATCTGGCCTCCACTCTTGTCACCTCTTGGCTACACCCCTCCCTACTATCGTGTTGCTTTCTGATTTTTTCGTAGTTCCTTCAGTCAGCTGTGGTTTGGTTGAGTCGCAATCTTTCTCTTCTCCCTTTCCTCTCTCCCTTTCACTCCCCTTTCTCTAACCTTCAGGTGCTTTCTTGCAATGCGTGGATCTCTCAGTTGTCACTACGAAACCCAGAGTTTTCTGTGTTGGATCTAGGCTGGACATTTTAATTGTATTTTCCGGGAAAGGTTTTAGGGATTTCCTCTCTGGTCGCCATCTTGCCGAGTCCCCGCTTTTCTTTGTTTCTTGAGATAATCCTGTAATGATATAAATACCCCTCTTGTTACTGCTTTCCCTGCATTCTAATAATTTTGATACCTTGTATTTTAATTGTCATTTGTTTCTATGTATTTTTAATATTTTATTTCTTCTTTGATCCAGTCATTTTTAAATAATGTTTTTTAATCTCCACGTATATGTACTTTTTTTCTGCTTTTGTGTACAGTTTATCACCAATTTCAAGGCTTGTGGTCTGATAATATGCTTTGTGTGATTTCAATTTTTTTGAATTTGCTGAGGCTAGTTTTGTGTCCTAGCATATGGTCTATCCTTGAGAATGTTCCATGTTCACTAGAATAGAAGGTATGGTCTTATGTTATAGGATGGAGTGTCCTGAAAATGTCAATTATGTTCAATTGTAATGTATCATTTAAAGCTGATATTTCCTTATTTATTTTCTGTTTGGATGATCGGTCCATGGCTGTTAGGGGGTGTTTAAGTCTCCCACAGTGATTGTGCTTTTGTCAGTTTCTCCTTTCAGATCTTCAAGTAGTTTCTTTGTAAATTTTGGTGCTTCCTGGCTGGGTGCATATATATTGAGGAGTGTAATGTCTTCTTGTTTCTTTTATCATTATTAAATATTCACTTTTGTCTCTTATTACCCTTTTTTGTCTGAAGTCTGTTTCATAAAATATAAGTATGTCTATTCCTGCTTTTCTCTGGATGCTATTTGCTTGGAGTATTGTTTCTCATCCTTTCTCTTTGAATTTGTGTTTATCCTTGAGGCTAAGGTATGTCTCTTGGGGACAATATATAGATGGATTTTGTTTTTTAATCCAGTCAGCTCCTCTGTGCCTTTTTATTGGTGAGTTCAGTCCATTGACATTTTGGGTAATGATTGATACATGAAGATTTCTTATGGACAATTTGTGTTATGATTTTTGGTTGTTTGGAGTCTTGGTTTCTTCTCACTGTTTTTTTTTTTTTAATTTTTTTAGTTTGATGGTGTTCTATGATTTTTACTTCTGTTTCCTGTATTTCATTTCTTTTTTGGTTGTGTATTTAGGTTCTGCTTTTTTTTTTTTTTTTTTGAGTAGTTACCATGAGGTTTATGAAAAGGAAAGTTTTATGTATGTAATGGCTCCTTTTCTTAAGCATACTTTTATTTTCTGTTCTCTTTGGGGAATTTAAACATTTACTTCTTCTCTTTTTATGTTTTTGTTGTCCCAACCTTTTGCCATTTATTTTGGCTTTTTGTTTCAGATCGAGTAGCCTTCGTCAGTATTTCTGAAATGCTGGCCTTGTTTTGGCAATTTCCCTCAGCTTCTGTATGTATGAAAAGGTCTTTATCCCTCCTTTATATCTGAAGGATAACTTTGCTGGATAGATTATTCTTGGCTGGTAGTTACTCTCTTTTAATATTTTGAATATATGATTTCACTCTCTCCTGGATTGAAGAGTTTCTGCTGAGAATTCTGATGATAACTTGATGGACTTTCCTCTGAAGTTTACAATTATTTTCCCCCCTGTCTGCCTTGATAATTCTTTCTTCATCTTCAATTTTTGATATTTTCAATGTAATGTGCCTTGGAGAAGATCTGGTGGGATTCAGGTACCTAGGGGTCCTGTTTTCTTCTTGAATTTGGGGTTTCAGTTCTTCCTATAGGTTTGGAAAATTCTCATTTACTATTTGTTTGATTAAACTCTCATTAGAATTTTGTTCTGTTTCTTTTGGTATTCCTATCATCTTAATGTTGTTCTTTCTAATGGAGTCAGATAATTCTTGCAGAGAGATCTTTCATTTTTTTTGTTGTTCTCAAATCCCTGTTTTTTTTCCTTCTTTATAATTTCCATGTTTCTATCTTTAGTGTTGCTAATTCTTTCCTCTATCTGGTTGGTCCTGCTTCCTATGCTAGTTAGTTCATGCTTTATTTCTTTTATTGCATTGTTTATCTCCCAAATTTCTATTTGATTCTAATTCATAGTTTCAATTTCTTTGTTCAAGTGTTCTTTTTGTTCAGAGATTTCCTTACTGACATCATGTATCTGGACCTGAGTACTCAGCCAGCATTCCTTGAGCTCTCTGAATATTTCTAGGAGTACAGTCTTAAATTCTATGTCATTTAGATACAAAATTTCCAAATCTATATGTTTCTTTACTGGACATTTTCCATTTTCTCTCAGATGGTTTGTTCCCAAGAGAGTTCATTGTAGTTGATGTGTTTCTTTTCCTGTACATAGGGCATTTTTTCCCCCTGGAAGATATGGAATGGCCTTTCTTTCACTTTCCAGTTGGTGTCGCTGTAGCATCTTACAGTATTTTCTCTTGGTTGTTAGATTTTCTCACTCTTGGAGCTTTCCTGGAGAGTGGGCTTGTCTTTGACTCGGTTGCCTTGGTTTCCATGCGCCTTTTCTTTGGGGAAATGTGGTGGGCAATGATATTCTCTGCCTCTTAGATATGTACAGACAGAGGCTGCTGTTCCTTTGTTTTACAGTTTCCCTGAGCCCTGTGCCTGTTCCCTTGGGGACAGAGTTTGTTTAGGAGTGCTCAGGGCTTGTTTGCAGCACAGGGTAATGGTAGCTTCGGGGAGGGCAAGAAGCAGCCAGCCTCTGTATTCTCAGTTTCTGCCTAGTGATGGAGGCAGTGCAGTTCATCACTTTTGTTTGTCCTGAGTCTGCTCATTACTCTGGGTGCTGGCTCAGCTGTGAAACAGGTTTGTCTCTTCATCAGGAGTGCTCAGTGCCTGAGTGGGCACACTGTGTAGTGTAAGCCTGGTTCTCTGTCAGGGTAACGTCCAGCTGTCACTGATGTGCACTGCAATGCAAACCTGGCCTTCAGTCAGGAGTGCACAGAAGCTCAGCTGGCTGCATGCTACCAAGCAAGCTCAGCCCTTCATCAGGGGTACAGCAGAGCCAGGGGGATGGTCACCACTTTATCTCATCCCCTTTTGGGGTTTCCACTCTCCACTCCTTTGCCCTCCGCCACCCCCGGGATGGTGCTGTGCTTCAGCCTTTTTTCCCCAGCCTCCTCTTTGGTCCTTCTTCTGTCAGCCCTGGCTTTTTTCAGTCCCTTCTCTGCACTGCTCCCTTCCCCTTCCTCCCTTTTTCCTCCCTTTTTCTCACCTTTGTGTATTTTCTTGTAGTGAGTGGATCTCTCAACTGGGGCTGTGTCACATGGGGATTCCCTTGTTGGATTTTGGCTGTTCAGTTTGTAATTTCCAGGACAGGTTTCAGCGATGTCTTCTCACACTACCATCTTGATCCTCCACCTCAAAAAATTGTTAAATTTAAATATATTCTAACAGAAAAATGTTCTTTGAATCTTTACAAAGTGACTGTTCCTGCAACCTGTATCCAGATCAAGAAATTAAATGCTATATCAGAAGTAGAGATTTCAAGTTGACTTTTTGATATACAAATCTGTAGTTCGGGGGAGATATAAATTTGAGATTTGTCAGCATATAGATGGTTGTTAAAACTATCCAACAAGATGAGATCACCTAGGAACTGGATATAAATAGAGAGAAGAAGTTGTTGGAGGACTAAGATGTGGGATCTCCTAACATTCAATGATGGGAGAGATGAAAAGCACACAGCTAAGGAGACTGAGAAAAGGAAGACAGTGAAGTAGGAGACCTATGAGAGTAAGAAGAAAGAAAGAGCACCTACTCAGTAGGAACTATGCTATGTTTGGGGAACAAAGCAATGAACAAGATCAACCATAACTTTGCCTTCATGGAGCTTATGTCAAGTGGGGTATACAGACAAGTAAACAAAAATCTATATCTATTATATCTATCTATCTATCTATCTATCTATCCATCTATCTATCATCATCATGATGTATCATCTTTCTCATTATGAAGCATAATACAGGCTCCAAAGGAAAAGCATAATGAAAATATTTATGGGGGATCTAGTTTTGTTAGGAATGGCTTCTCTTAGGAAGTGATAGTTAAGTTCAAACTTGAAGGATGAAAGGGGATTTTCCAAGAAAAAATCTGAGGGTTGTATTAGTTTACTAGGGCTGCCATATCTAAGCTAGGTGGCTTAAAATAACAGAATCTTATTCTCTCAAATTTCTGGCAGCTACAAATCAGAAATCAAGGTGCAGTAAGGCCATGCTTCTTCTGAAGGCCCTAGGGAAGAAACCTTTCTTGCCTTTTCCATCTTCTGGTAGTCCAGGCATTTATTGGCTTGTGGCTGCCTTACTCCAATCTTTGCCCGAGGCTTCACATGGCCTTTTTTGTGTGTATGTCTCTGTGCCTTCTCATAATGACACCAGATTTAGGCCCACCCTAAATCTAGCATGATTTCATCATAAGATCCTTAACTAATTACGTCTGCAAAGACCCTATTTCCAAATAAGCTCACATTCTGAGGTTCTGTGTAGGTATGAATTCTTTGGGAAAACTATTCAACCCACTACAAGGGATAAACACAAGAAATAATATGTTTGAAGTAGCAGTGTGTTGAAACTGCCTTAAACCTACTTGCAAGAGACAATAGTTAAATTCTTAGCAATTTTATTATCTGGTTAACTTTACATTGGTAGCTTGACATTGGCCATGATGGGACTATTTATACCATGAAAATTGGAAAATGCTAGAAACCAGGTGTGTTTATTTTTTCCTGGAGAGGCAATTGTTAAACATTCAACCAACACATCACTCATTTGATGAACTCAAGTCCGAAAATAGATGTGTTTAGTATGGTTGGACCATAATGAAGTGTGGCTGGAAAAGTGCATACCAATTCATACAGGGCCTTGAAGACCACAATAATGGTTTGGATTTTAACCCAAGTGCACCTGGGGGTTGAGAGTCTTAATCAGGAGAGTGGCAGTGTCAGATTTGTGTTATTGTTCTAGTTGTTTACATGCCAGTCTTTTCTACCCAAGAGCAAGCTCCTTGAAAGGGATTTCATCTTCATTATTTTTTGTATCCTTCATGAAAATTTGCACATAATAGCAATTTGAGAAAAAGCTTGTTGATCTAAATGAGGTTTTATAAATACCAAACAGATTTGTTAAAACAATGGTCAATGAATCCAACAAATATGATCAATTAAGAATATGTCATTGAGGAACCACAAGACAATTCTATCATTAAGGTACACCATTCATTTAACAGACATGCATTTAGAACTTACTGTCTGAAGTCACTGTGGAGATATAGGAGTGAGGAAGTCATGGTCCTATCCATAAATTGCAATCTTGTACAGAACACACTAAAAGCCTGTAAGAATCCCTTGTGATGACTTGTGTGACAGGTAAATATGATAGGATATCCTGAATTTTGGGGGCTTGGGAAAGCGCCCACAGTAAGCATAAGCATAATTTTTAGAGAATGTATTGCTACCTAAACTGTGCTATCAGTTGAAAATTGTCCTCTAAAAAGGGTGGCATGTAGGCTTGGAGGAATGAGGAAGCTGAAGGGCTTTGTGCCTTTGAAATGATCTTGGAGGCTTTTCATACCCTCTACTTGCTCACATTCACTGTTTCTGTCACTTTTATCCCTTTGAGTTGTGATAGGGAGTATTCCTAGATGACTGCCAATGAGCCTCATTCTGATATAATCCTCTCCCCTTTGAGTGTGGTTGCAACCTCTGAATATGAGATGACATTGTTCCTGTGTTGATGTTATATTATATATCACAAAGATTACCCTGGGTTTGCCTGACCTAATTAGGTGATCCCTTTAAAAGCAGAGTGTCCTCTGGCTGGCCACAGAAGAGGAAAGCAGAGATTTGTAGCACAAGAAAGATTCAATGTAGTGTTGCTGACTTGGAGATGAAGGAGAAAATGCAAGAAAGAATGTGAATGCATTTTAAAGAGTAGAGCATAGTACTCAGTTGAGAACCAACAAGGAAGTGGGGACCCTGGTCCTACAACTGCAAGAAACTGAATTCTGCCAACAATTAGAATGAGCTTGAAAGTGAATTTTCTCCCCAGAGCCTCCAGACAAGAATCCAGCTAGGCCAAAACTTAGATTTTGACCATGTCATACCCTGAGCAGAGAACCAGCCGTGTTGTGCCTGACTTCTGACGTACAGAACTGTGAAATATAAATTTGTGTTTCTTTAAGCTACTTCACTTGTGGCTGTGGCAATTTCTTACCTAACAATGAAAAACTAATATAAAGGTCTTCACTCTGGAGGGCTGGCTCAAGAATAATGAGGACAAAAACTGTTTTGTTTTTTCGCTAGTTCTGCTAAGGAGATGTGAGAATGTTGCAGTGCTAGTTCATAGAGCATGAGAATGACTCTTAATCACCAGAGATGACACTGACTTGAATATGCATAATAAACTTTACTAAACAACCCTTATCTATCATTAGTTTTGCCTATATATTTATCTTCCCACAATTTACTAGCTGTAGAAACCCAAATCACTTTTCCTTTGTCTAGTCACTTTTCCACAATTTATCACTCTTTTGTTAAAATGGTATATAAATCCCTAGGTCCAAACACCACTTGGGAGTTTTCACTTTCTTTTTGTATAGCTTCTCCTGCCACACTAAAATTAAAAATATCAAATGTGTGTGTCTGTTTTTTCTGTTAATTTGTCTTTTGCCAGTTTAAATCTCAGGCTCCAGATACTGAACCTAAGAGGGTAGAGGAAAATATTTTTTTCTCCCCTCCAGTGATGATGACTGTTATGAAGAAAATAAAAGAAAGTAACAAGATGGGAGATTGAGGAAGTTGAATGTAGATAAAGTAGTTAAGGCAGATGATGTTTTATTTGAAACCTGTAAAATAAAAAGGCACAGATCATACAAATATCTCAGGAAATGCATTCTAGGCAGAGGGAATATCAAATGAAAAATTCCTGAGTTAGACATCAGCTTGGAATATTCAACAGGCAGAATGAAGGTCAGGGTGGTTGGAACAGAGTGGACTAAGGAAGGAGTTGAACTAAATGAGGTAGAAAATGTCAGGAAGGACCAGACTGTGTGGGATCTTATAAGCCAATGGTTCCCAAACTTGAGGATCATCTGGAAGGCCTGTTAAAGCACAGGTTCTTGGACCTCATTCCAAAAATTTCTGATTCTGGGGATTTGGGATGGGTTAAAAAATTTGCATCTTGGAATGATCTGAGTTCTTATTCTACTTTGCTATTTATTTTTTTAATTGTTAAACTTATTAGGGTGACATTTGTTAGCAAAAATTGCATAGGTTCCAGGTATACAATTTTACAGTGCATTGTCCATGTGTTGCATTATGTGAAAACCATTCATGCTACTGAGCCTCAATTTTCTACTTAAATATTAAACATCAGAAATAAGAAAAAATCATAGAGCATTAAATATATCATATGTGCCAGAACTGGAAAATCATAGGGGATTAAATATCTCTGATGAGCCAGAATGGGAAAAATTAAAATCATATGATTGTTAACAAAGATTACATTTATGAGTTGCAAAATAAAGAAATCCCAAATGTAGTTGTGGAATGTGGTAAATGAAAGAAGGATACAAGTAGAGAAGAAGGAGGAGGGAGGGAAAGTTTCAACTGGCCATGTGTTTTTAAAAATTAAATTTAGACAATTGAACGGCCGTCTAGGAGCCAAGAAAGAGGACCTTGAGTGACAAACCGGCTATTGAGAAATCCATAATCGCAAGTAAACACCTGAAGGCTGGCGAGAAGGGGGCAAGTCAGGGAGAGGGAAGGGAGCAGAGACGGTCCACGCGGGATCGGGACGCGATCCCTGCTGACTATTCAGAGCTGCGCAGTTTGGGGGAGGGAAGAGAGACTGGGGAGCTGGGGACGGAAGGAGTTTGGGAGCCAGTCTCTGGAACTTTTGAGTGGTAGAAGGGCTGAGCAAGGACTCTGAACTGCAAAGATAACACCCCAGCTCTAAGCCCCCTGGAGACCTACACAGGGTTGCAGTTCCTGTTCCCAGCCTGCTGCAAAGGCGACCCTGCTGTCTCAGGCCAGGCCCACAGCTTTGGACTTATGGAGCGGGCACTTCCTCGTGCACCCCAGAGTTCCGAAAGCAGTGTGAGCCTTTAGACAGTCAGGTACTGAATCAGAGCTGGGAAGAAAGACTGATTTGATTTGCTAGCATTCACCCCAGCTAGCAAAAACAGCTTCCCCAGCAAAAGCCTTTTGTTGGCCTCTCCCCAGGATATATGCGCATAGCCTCCAATCACAGTAGGAGATCAGAAACAAGAAACAAACAGCCCCCTCTCCCCAAAACTTGCCCCCCAGAGCCACCTAGTGTCTGCCCTACAGCAAGACACCACAAAAGCAATAATCTGGGCACTGAACATAAAGTCCTCATGTCAAAGAGGAAGAAACCAGCGGACAGGATGAATTCCTTAAAAACTAAAACTCCTCAGAAAGAACATGAAATTCACCTAGAAGATAGCCTGTTACATCTGGAAGGGTCGAATTTAAGTGACGGAGAATTTAAAGCAGCCATTCTAAAGGCTGTGAGAGAAATGAAAACCTATTGGCAGAACAACATAGCTGAGATAAATAACTTAAAAAAGGATATAAATGACATAAAAAAGGAACTCTGTGAACAAAAAGAACAATTTAACAAAGAAATTCAAAACATAAAAAAGATTGAGACGGAAATACGAGAAATAAATAATACCATAAAAGAAGTGAGAAATGAAATAACTGCCATAGGAAACAGGACCAACCAGATGGAGAAAAGAATTAGTGATATTGAAGACCAGAGCATGGAAACAGCTCAGAAAGAGGAAGAGAGGGAATATAGAACCAAAAGGATTGAAAGAACTCTGAAAGAAATATCCGACTTCATGAGACAAAACAACATCAGGATAATAGGAATAGAAGAAGGGGCAGAGCAATCTACAGAGAGCATACTGAAACAAATCGTAGATGAGAACTTTCCAAACCTATGGAAAGATCTGGAATCCCAAGTTCAAGAAGAAAACAGGTCCCCCAGATACCTGGACCCCAACAGTCTTCTCCAAGACACATGGTACTAAAGATGTCCAAAACTGGAGACAAAGAGACAATTCTCAAGGCAGCCAGGGAAAAAAGAACTATAACCTTTAGAGGAAAACCCATCAGGCTGGCATCAGATTTCTCAGCAGAAACTCTACAAGCCAGGAGAGAGTGGAACCCAATATTCAAAAATTTAAAAAAGAGAAACTTCCAGTCAAGAATAAATTATCCAGCAAAATTATCTTTCAGATATGAAGGTGGAATAAAGACCTTCTCAGACACACAGAAGCTGAGGGAATTTGCCAGCACGAGGCCAGCATTCCAAGAAATACTGAAGGAGGCTCTTCAGCCTGAAACAAAACATCAGGAAAAATGGAACAAAGTTGGGGCAACAAGAAAGAAACAAAAATAAACAAACAAACAAACAAACAAAAACAAAGAAAGAAATAAGTAATGGCCACAGGAAATCCTCACATATCGATCATCACTCTAAATGTCAATGGACTGAACTCACCAATA
>PVJL010016561.1:0-20639 GCA_004026885.1 Lyroderma lyra
GGCTCTGTGCCGTGGGCTCCATGCCGTGGGCTCTGGGGTGCAGGGCTCCATGCCACGGGCTTCAGGGTACAGGGCTCTGTGCTGTGGGCTCCATGCCGTGAGCTCCAGGGTGTAGGGCTCCGTGCCACGGGCTCCGGGGTGCAGGGCTCTGTGCCACGGGCTCCGGGGTGCAGGGCTCCGTGCCACGGGCTCCGGGGTGCAGGGCTCTGTGCCACAGGCTCCGGGGTGCATGGGGCTCCGTGCCATGGGCTCTGGCGTGCAAGGCTTCTGAAAAGCCTCTGTGGTGTAAGTTTGGCTTTCACTGAGCAAATAATGCACTTACTTTCCTTTAACTCCTCGAGGCCGAGTGTCTCCCAAAGAAGCAGGGCACGTGGTCATGCTGGTAGTTTTGGAACGCTTCTGCTTGCGTCCTACCAAATGCTGCATCACAAGCCCACAGTCAGCTGAAACTCAGCCCTTCGTGAGGAAAAGTGCCAGATGACGGCTGTATAACCATCTCGTGATATAACTGAAACAAAAGCCCCGTGATTACTGGCGTTGCTTTGTGACCAGATTCATATTAAGAGGGTAGGTGGCAGAGACAACCTGGGCTGACCTGGCCCGGGGAGAGCCAAGTCCGTAAATACCGATCTGATAAACGACAAAGTGAATTAGATGAAGCACAGTAGCCAGTTTGGTTTTTTTTCAGTTTCAAATATGGTCACATGTGTCTGTCAGAGAAGTGATTCCGACATAGTAATTCATTTCTACATTTAAATGCTGTTAAGTAATTTTTAAAAATACCTTTTCATTCCAATGATACTTAAATTTATAGAAATAAACTTTAATTTGGCACACAGATTGAAAGTTACATTTATACTGAAAGGAGAAAAGGGGTATTATATAGGAGCACATAAACACGGACAGAACGCAAATTATTTTGTCTCTTTTTCAATATGGGAGAATTGATACAAGAGTCTTATTTCTAAATATAAGTTCAGGAAGCACACATCTGGCCCATTTGTTCTATGATGCATCATCTTCCACGTTTAGCTTTATGCTTTCTTGCAATTTTGCAGTTTGGAAAAAAAGCATTCCTAATCACGAAGTTACTAGAACTCAGCTCGTTCCTTAAATTCTATTGCTTCATGAATGACACAGTGGTGATGAAAGGGCATGAAAAGAATGGGGCAATGGCTTGTATTGACATTTGGGATCAATGAACTCACATTTAAATTTCCTGAGTTCTAATAACTATGGTCTGGGAAACTATGTTTAATCTCTGCCAACCGTTGACTATGTCTGAAAGGAATATTCTAGAAATCAGTAGCTTTCTTGGAATTTATAAAATAACTTCCTGTGTACTGAAATTCACTTTTACACCTGTAGATATATACCAGGTGTAAGCAATCTTAATGGGTAGTTGAGATCAGAGAATGTCTGCCAGTATTAGATAATATTAGTAAAATATTATTAATAATAACTCATCTCATTCAGCACATATTTACCCAGCCATCCCCTATGTTCTTGACAACGATTATCGTTATGAATGCTGCTAGTTGTCACCCCCCGACACACACAAATCCCTATTCTTCTCCTTTTCACGAGTGAAATCCCCAATTTGAGCTGATTGTGCAGAATAAACACAGCGTTTCCTGCCTCCCTTGCAGCTATATGTGTAACAGCTGTGCGATTCCATTCTGGCCCACGAGATATGGGAAAACAATGCAGGCACCTTCTGGGTCATAGCTTTCAAAGCAGCGGACTTACCCTCCTCTTCCCTCTCCACCTCTCTCTCCTGGCTAAGTAGGACTGGAAGTCCATCATGCTGAACCATTAGATAATGACAATATCCTGGAGAAAGATAAGCAACAAAATAGAAAGCACCCTCATGTGGCCATTTTTTTAAAGGATGCCTAATATTTCCCGAGACCCAGACACGGAGGAAGTGATCATCGATCTACACCCTAGGGAAATGGGTCTTGTCACATTGGTTGAAAGCTGCAGTGTTTGGCAGTCAGAGAGATGCACAAGGAGATGGCGGTTACATCCGACGGAGAAGTCCAGTGGGATAGGGTGGCGACGGGGAGAGATGAGAGTTCTGAGAGCTAACAGAGGACAATTTCCTGTGAGAGGCAGTATTTCATCCTAAGTGACAAAGGCTGTAATGCAGGAGGCAGTGAGGTGATCCATCAGCGCCAGAGAAAGCTTTATATTCCTGAGTTGCAAGTAGAGATCTCAGAGTGAAACGCTACTCCTGGTAGCAAACGCCTTCCCTCCCCTCGTGCCTCCTCACAGTGCCTCCTGTGCAGACAGCCAAGCTGGTCACCCCATGCAATTGGAGAATCGGTACCTCGATGTTGGACGGATCTGGCCGAGGCCCACGCGTGACGAAATACAAGTAGTCAGGGCCACGGTCACTCATTTTGCTTTGTCCAGGGATACGTGGATGGCCTGCACTGTCCCCGCAGGGAAGCACTTGCTTTGTTCACGGGTCCATCCACACTGGGTGCCGACCCAGCAGGGCACGGCTCTTCCCTGCCTTGCCGTGACACATGGGAATAAAGCCGGGCTTCCGGTCTGCAGGCACGGAGCCGAGAGCCGCACGCACTGCCGCCTGGGACTGCCACGTGCTCCGCGTCACCTCGGCAGCGCGGGCTCCTAACTGCGCCTCACCCTGCTGCGGGCTGCGTCACCACTATTTCTTTGTCCAGGTGAGGAGGAGGAAGATTGCCAGAATGTCTGGGACTGGCAGATGCCCAGGTGGTCGGTCTTGCACGTCAACGCGGAGAACCTCGTGGGAGAAAATTCCTTTTTTGGCCCCAAACAAACTTTAAACCTTCTCAGAGAGCTGTTCCTGCAGCTAAGAGGTGGCCCTCCGGGAACTGGGTGACGCACTGACACGGCTGAGATTGCCGGTGAGATTTGAGTATTCATATTGAGAGCTTCCTTTCCTTTTTGTTTAAGGGGACGCTTCTGCGGGTCTCTCATAAAATGACATCAGCAAACATTTTTAGCCCCGTAATGAACGTCTGGCTATGGGACCACGTAAACAGCTAAATTAAACGCCAAGAGTGGATACCCAGAATACCACTGATTTTCCTGGAAAGGGATCTGGACTTGACATTTGGCTCTTAACATTTGACCCTCAAGTAAAATACAGGGTCCAGCAAAAGTAACGCCCCTTTTTTATGAGCTGGTCATCTACACCAAATGTTTTATTACAAAACCATAAGCATGTAGTTCTGTAACATAACAATACCCGACTCCAGCACTCTTTAGGTGACATTTTAGGTGAAATGTTCAAATTGCTGTCCCTCTCGTGCGAGACTTTCACCTACAGTGTCCGGCGTTACTTCTGCTGGACCCTGTAGAACATTCATCACCCACTGTCGTTAACCTAGTATGTTTGTGTGTGTCACACACACACACTCAGACACACACACACGCACACGTGTGTGTATAAGTTTTGACCATACAAATTCAAATTAGAGACATGGTTGATGAAACTTGTTGGAGTACAATTTTCAAATAATTGTACTCAATTTCTATCTTTAGTACTTTGTATGAAATTCATTCTCAAATCAATAGCTTTGTTAAGAAAAAGACCAAGATCTGGGAATTCAGATTTTCTTTAATTAGAATATGAAAGGGCTAAATTAAACTTTTATTCTAAGGAAACTTCACTGTTTGGCTACATTAAATCAATTATGAACAGTATTCTAAATACATCTTTAATAAATCGAGTCCATGTGACCCCTAACTGATTATTTTACTGTGTGTTATATAAGTAGTCCCATAATAAAATAAGCTCTATGTGGAATGCAGGCATCAGAGTTCAGAACGTCTGAATAATTTCCCAGTGTTGAATTCTAAGATGTTAACGTGCCTGTTGCCATATCCTATAGACATTAGGCTTTTCCTGTATCTTTGGGGTGCCCTCTCCTCCACGAGAAATGCTGGACCACACAGATTCCAAAACAAAGCACGGCCATTTGGGATTTTATTGATTAAGCTCTATTTTCAGTGAAGGTTGGTTTTCTCCAAGTTTTAACTTGCACGGAGACCTTGCGTTCACAGAGACACCGACACAGCGAGCTGCCTGGGGTTTTGTGCGGCACCTGGAATTTGCCGCTGGTGTTTTCTTTACTTGTGTCTATCAAGGAAGAGAGTCATTTTGTTGATATCTGAGTGATGTTTTAAGTTGCTGCTAGTTGGGGTTTTGCCATAAGCCCACTGAGATGAAAGCCTCATGGGGTACAGACGTCAGCAGGGACATGCAGTGTCAGAGGGAGCAGAGACTTGGGGTGACATACGGACTGGGTTCAAGCTCTGCTGTCCCCTACACTCTGTCCTTGGGAGGACAGCTTGAACCAGGCGAGCCTCACACTCTTGTTCACCTTGGCGATGCGTCAGTTAAACAACAAAGTGAGAGCGTGAGCGTGGTTACAACTTCCTGCCCACAGTCGTTTCCTTCAGGCTGCTCCTACCAACTCCATGTGGCACTGTTGTGACCTTGTCAAAGACACTGTTCTAGTGCTTTTCAACTATTAGTTACTCCTCATGGCCTGGTGAGTTGCTATTACTGAGATCACTTAACAGATGAGGAAACTGAGCAAGATAAATTCAGTGACTTAACTCAAATCTTACAGCTCGCAAGTGGCAAAGTCAGGATTAAAACCTGGGCTGTTAGGACCCAGAATCCATCATCTTAACTTCTGTGACATTATAAGCATGTGACTCAGGTGGGCCAGTCAGATGACCCAAACTCTCTGGAATCAGCGATTGGCTCGGGGTTGGCCTGTGACCCTTACAGACCCAACTCAGTTCATTTCAATTACTGATCTGGACGGTAAGAAAGATAATTTCACTGTCTTTTTTTCCTTCTTTTCTGAGATTGCTTGCTATAAAGAGGATGTTTTAAAGTCACTGAAAGCCTGAGTTCTTAGGTGCCATCTTGCTCGATGACAGATGTTGAACCACAGAACCAAGTCACATTTGAGCCAGCCTACCTGAACTTTCCAAACACCTAAGGCGCTAAACGATTATTACCTTGTATGCTGAGGCTGACGCGAGGTGGTGGTGTAAGAGGCCTGGCGAACGCAGAGTATAACGTCACGGTGACTGTGAAGAGCAATAATCAATGAACTAGTGATCCATATCATCACACAAAAGAGCCCTGAAACTTGAAAGTATCATGCTAAGTCGCATATTTATGACTCCGTGTCTGTGAAATGACCAGACTAGGCAAACGCAGAGAGAAGGCCGGTCAGTGGTTTTCAGAGGTGGTGGGAGGTGGGGGAATGAGTGCTAATAAGTATGGGGTTTATTTGGGGGTCTTGACAATATTCTGGAATTAGGTAGGATGCTTGCACAATCTTATGAATATACTGAAAAACCCGGAGTTGTATGCTTTAAGAGGACAATTCCATGATGTGTTGGTTTTACCTCAGTTTAAGAAGCAATGATGGAAGCAGCCCTTCCGGGCCTCTTCCCTTCCCTGCCTCCCTCGCCTCCCCACCAGTGCTCCCTGGGAACCCGTCCCCCAGAAACTACTGGTATGCGAATGCTTGTCTCAAGGGTTGATTTTTGAGGAAATGCGAATTAAGGCAAAGTCCACCTCACTGCGGATTGGCGGTGAGAAGGAGGTGCTCCCCCTGCTGCTAGCTCAGGGGACAGCAGGGGTTCCAGCACCACAGTCCTAAGGAAGCCCCTCTTGCAGGATTTCTGGAACCTTCACCTTTGTGTGTCCTCAGCGTTTGCAAACACCATCTACATAATGGCGGTGCAGCCCCTCACTGTGAAAAGTGGGGGTTCTGACCTCCCACTGCTTTGCAGAACCTTGAACCCTGAAGATTTCCGTCATAACACTCCATTAGAAGCATAAGCAGCAGCCCATCGTGACTTCAGGAATGAAGTGCTGGGAACACACTTGAGACGCCCGGACAGGCGTTGTCTCTCTGCCTGTTCGAGAGAGTCACCATCCTGCCCTTGCTCGTCATTCCCAGCAGCCCTTTTAACTTCGGGGTCCGACGTGCTCCTTGGCATGAGGGCTTACACGCACCGGCACCGTCTGAACCGGAAGCGTCCATAAGGGAGCGATCTCGCATGTAGAGTTATAATTACCAGATCTCGTGCATTTTAATTTTTCATAAGGAAGCAATCTATTTCATTGCAATTCATTTGACCTAACAAATCCTCATGCAGAGGCCATGCTGACAAATTCACAGACTCCATAAATCATTCATCAATATCCGGTTTGTCATAAATTCACTCCAGTTCTGGAGACAGGCCCAGGGGCTAATTTTGTATGACTTCGTGCAAATGATCCATAATTCATAATTACTGTATCCTTCAACTGTGGCAGGTATTTGATTCTGTAAAATGACCAAGTTTTGCTGCACACACACACACACACACACACACACACACACCCCAACGAAAAACAAACACAAAAATCCCCAGAAACAACACAAAACAAAAAACGGGCGTTCTCCAAAGGCAGAGCACTGCCAGCAACTCCTTTAAAGATGCGCTAGGGAGCATAAAAACAACTTTTAGGGGCAAAGTGTGCATCAGAGTAAAGGAAACAATGAGAAAAATTCTCATTGCTTATTTCAGCAAAAATGATGTTTAAGTTTTATGACTGTTGGTGGTATGTGACCTAGAATAACTACAACTTTTTTTTTTTGTCAGAAATTGGAATTTATTTCAGGTGTTCGGGTAGGTAAATTGAACGCTCTGGGAATTTTTAGCACCATAAATATCTGGTGTGGCTTTGAGATAAATAAGAGGGTATTGACTTTGTCTTTCCTTTCCAACCCAGGAAGTGATTTATTGAGCACGGGCTTGGCGAGGAGCCACAGCGGACAGGTTCAAGGCTGAAGCAGTGCATGTATACTATCCCACGTGGAGCACTTGACCGCCTTGGAAATTTGTGAAAAATGCCTCTAAAAATATTTGACTGTCTCATGAACGCAAGGGAAAGGCGTTCTTTAAGGCTCAGAGACCGTAACAAGTGCTTCCTTGTTAAAAGTGTGACACTAAAACCAACATTCCTCCTTAGAGGACGGGATGCTGGTGGCGAGGAGACTTCCCAGGAGCGAGTCGGTGAGGCGGGAATGGAGAGCTATGCAGAAACAGACAGCAAGTGGTTCAAAAAGAGGTGACAGCTCAATCAAACAGCACTGCCCTTCTGTGACACTTTGCAAGCTCAGAAGCAGTTGGATAAGCTCCCAATTACTTCTTCAGACCTTGGAATAATGTGTGTGTGTGTATATATATATATATATATATATATATATATATATATATATATTTATAAGAAGAGTGTCAGCCAGCACTCAGTAGTCACCTTCCCAGCCTGCTCGTCCTCAACCAGGCTGACAGACTGCAGTCAAGGCCTGCTGTGGTCAGTAACTCAGCAGGAATGGTCCACGTTTCCCACGCGGGCCCTGGCTTCTTTCTAACAGGAAGTGAGCTCACACAGGGCCAGTGAGCACGAGGAGGGGCTGCTCATGCTCGGGACAGGCTGCACAGCTGTCCCTAATGGTGTCCTTAAAGTGGGGTGCCCCTGGCTCCCTCACCCCTGAGCATGGGGGACCAGAGTCTGGTCCAACCTGCGGTGGACTCGCCAAGTTGCTGCCAACACGAGTCGCCCCCGTACCCCGCACCCGCACAGTGACTTCCTGCAGGATGCCCCCATAATGGATACACCCAGATTCTCTCACCATCGGCAGCTTGTCTGTACATTAAGGTCGAGAGTGATCCAAACAGTTCCATTTGGAACACAGCGACATATGGAGTAAAGTTTAATTTAATTTGAAGGTATAAGACACTTTAATTTTAAAATAAAGCAATGGCAATCTAGGTTCTAAGAAACTACAGAACAGTTTAAATCTGTGTATTTCCCAATTAATTCCTTTAACGTCTCAAGGCATTTTCATTCGCAGCATGCTGCTCAGGACAGTGGCGGCACTGAGAAGGGGCCATCAGAGCACGTGGGGACGGCACGCGCTGTCCAGGCGGCTGCGCGTCCGCCCGGTCGGGTTCCCTCACCTGCGGTGTGGTCTTGTCTGTTTGGCATCGGCCATTGGCAGGTAATGTTCAGTGGCTTGAGCTGTGGTATCTGCGACTCACCCCACCCTAACAAGGGACTTGCTGAAAGGGGTGTCCCTCTGGGAAAAGCACAATTTCCAGGGCTATGTCCTTCCCTACAAAACTTAAACCTACTGGAGGGACTAACACCCACTTTTTCAGCGCAGCCCTTGCGCTAGATGCAACACAGGCGGACACAAATGTTTTGTCCACTACCTGGATGTAAGGCCAATCGTCAAATCTGCAACTTGCCCAAGTCTCTAGGGTCTTGTCAGCGAAGACATTTGTGCTGGAGGTGGGCGCTCCGAGAGAGCACCGGGAAGCCTTAGCCCGGTTCCACGGTGGTTATTGGCTCCAATTTTTCAGACAGTTGACACGGAGGAAGTAAGAGGGCTGGAGCCGGCAGTGAAGGAGACTCCTTACAGCTTTCTCAAAGCCGGGGCGTGCACAGAGTTTGTGCCTGAAACCCTTGAACTCTGAATGAAGGACAGTCCTTAGACTTCTTGGAGCCAATTTACTTGTACTTCGCACACACCTGTCGTACATTTGGAGCATCTGCTGCTTAACTGCGAGTGCCCCGGCTGCGCACGAGTGAGGTGCCAGGTGAGCAAGGTGGACAAGGACCCCGGCCCTGCGAGCTCGCAGTCTGGAGGTCAGGTGGTCTCCTAGGTAGAGTGGGGCACAAGAAGCAAACGAGAAGGCACAGGGCGGGAAAAGCAGGAGCAGGTGACGGCACACCACGGGTGGCAGGAACACCACACAAACCAATGGGACATTTCAAAGGACTTGTCTTTTTGGGCCATTTAATGAGGAACAAGCCGGCTTAGACCCAGAGCCGCAGTGACAGTCACTGCCCCACGAGCATCACAGGCACGTGAGTGCTCCCGGGTCCTGGCCCGGAAGTCTGCCCAAGCACTCCCCACGCTGAGACCGCAGCAAGGAGGCCCGCTTCCGCCGTCGGTTCCCCAGTCACACCCGGTCACCGTGCTGCGCTGCGATGTAGAGGAACGTCCTCTTGCTAGAATACAGTCACTCAGTTACAACGCTGCGGGCAACACGAGGTTTCTCATCGTCGTCTGCCCGCATTTCTGCTTTCTGTCATCACGGCATCCCGCGTGACGGCCGTCTGTCCTAGAACGCGTTTTCTTCCCCGTCCAACTTGGCCCCTGGCTCTGGTACGGAGCCGTACCCAACTCAGCCACCCCGTCGAGGACGGGCTGGAAGCCCCAGGCCGAGCACAGCCCCGTGTCAGCAGGCACAGGCCTGCGGTCCTGCCGAGGGCGGCCAGGGTGGAACCACGCCTGCTGCGGCCAGGGGAGCACACGTGTGACAGTGTCCTCCCAGTGCTGCCGATGACAGGGAGCTGTGACAGCGTTTCAGAGCAAGTGTACACGTGGGAAACACTCCAGGAGAGGATGACTCCCAGGAACAGGCTTACAACGAGGCTGACCCTGCGTACCGTCTGAAGTGCGGCAGTACTGCTGCTGCCTGTCCCGTTTCCATCGGGACGTCGGGTCAGCCTCCGTACAGCTGAAGAGGAACTGCAGACACGCTCAGAGGTGGTGGCAGGCTACTCCACACGACAGCTCAGCTCACTCAACTGCCTCTGAGGAGTAGCCCCGGTCCTGAACTATAACTGAGGGACAGCCCTTGGGCCCAGACTGAGCTAACTGCAGACACTGCCGCCCAGAAGCCTCTGAGATTACCAGCCGCCCACAGCCTGGGGGTGGGCAGGCCGTGTGGTGTAAGAACCCCGCCGGCTTTTCCGACATGCATGTTGCTACCGCCCTGAACCAGACGTGTGGGTGGGGCTAAAGGCTGCCTCTGCTACTCCACACACCCACGTGACAGGACAGACTCCAGCCCACTGTTCAGAGGACTGGACTGCATGTCACCCGTCCCAGAACGACGGCGCTTCACACCCCGGCCCTCCAGAACATTCTGGAGGGTGGCACAGCCAGCCATTGGCCACGCCCTCCGGATGGGCGACAAGCGGTCCTCTTTACGAGACCTCATCAGCTTCCCCATCATCCAGCATGTCCCGTAGGTCACGCTCTCCAGGGAAGCCAAGAGCAACCACTGCAGCAGTCAGTGCAAGTTCTGATCTCCAGTCGAAGGAGAAAGGTGGCTCTTTCGAGAACAGACTGCACATGGCTGTAGGCAAAGGGCGCAGATGGTGGAGGAGAAATCGTGCGACTTTCTGAAGTCCAAATGGTGAAACAGAAACGAAAGGTGATGGCTGCTTCATACTGCACGAGGGTCAAGCGACAACATAAAATGGTGACCGTGGTGCCTCAGGTCCCCTCTCTACTTTTACTTTCCCATGGAAGGTGACCAGACACCGGAGCGTTTGGCAGGGCGGGGAGGGGAGGGGAGGGGCGGAAGAAATACCTCCCTCTCCTACACTGTTTTGCTTTTAATCTTGTCAATAAGAAGCGCGTGATCCTTGAAACCGAAATGACTTACAAACAGGTAAATCACACCCAGATCCACCATCTTGGAGGGGATATACAATTTTCCATGAATTAAGGACACTAATAGGGCAAGAAAGTGAAATAAGAAATTGTACAAAGATGCCAAGAAGATGAATCATTGTAATTTTCAAAGTAACACGAACAGAGTATTCCCTGGGCAAGGTACGTATTCAAACGTCACCGTGTCGCCCCGTTGAGTCGCCACAGACGAGGCAAATGCTTGCTACTGAACGCAGGGCCGTCCATCACCGCGGGGTGCCAGCACGCTAAGGCCCTGGGATTAACGCTGATGCGGCAGGAAACGCACGGCAGATTCGGCTGTGGGTGGAGCGGGCCGTCCGCGTGGGCTGGGGCCCCTCCCTCTGCCCTGCAGGCCCCAGGGGGTGGTGTCGGAGCACCGCGTGACGTGACGGACGTGACGGGTTTGCGCGCGCACGCACGCACACACGCAGCACGGGGGGCCCCAGGGGGCGGTGTCGGAGCACCGCCGTGATGTGACGGACGTGACAGGTTTGCACGCGCACGCACGCAGCACGGGTGGGCGGGGGGGTCCTAGGGGGCGGTGTCGGAGCACCGCCGTGACACGTCGGTGTGACGGATCCGCTCACGCACGCACGCACGCAGCGCTGGGCGCCGGGGCGGAAGCTGAGAGGCGCGCAGGGCTACTTCCGGTCTGCGCTGTCTCCCCACCCCCTCCTTTTCCTTTTGCCATTGTTGTCCCGGCTTGACGTTTTCGTTTCTTTTTCTTTATTTTACTTTAGTCGGCACTAAAACCTAGAGAATTTGCTGCGATGGAAAGAGAGGCTCAGACTGTTCGCGAACTGAACTAATCTTTACTTGGACGCTTACAGCGCTCGTGTTTTAACGCCACCTACACCCGTGAGATTATTCGCATGAAGCGGGGAGCCGGGTGCGGGGCTGCGGCCCCTCGCTGCCCCGGGGGAGCCTCTGGCGGAGCTGCCCCTCCCGATCCCCGCCCGCCACGTGGAGGTCTGGGGGATCTGCTTCGGAGTCCGCCCCTCCTTCCGGTCTCCACGTGGACCCTTTTTCTTTGTTATGAAGCTTCCGTTGAGCGAGACCTCAGGTGGCCCTGCAGGCTGGCGGTTCTAGCTGGGATGCTAACGTGTGCACGGACGGGGCGGGCGGTTCTTGCCCTCACCGCCGTCTCAGCCCAGCTGTCCCATGGCCGTTCGAGGCTGTGCACACTCAGAGGCGATCCCCACGCAGAGTCTTACTTCAACCAGTGCTTTTCGGGCCCTCCTTGAATTCTCCGGTGACGTCACTGCCCGCCACCACCCGCACCCCCTGGAGCTGGACGGGCCTCTCCTCTGCCCACAGCTCCTGACAGCCCTCCCTGCCGGCTCTGTCCCTGAGCGAACAGCACGCTCCTGCTGCCTGCATGCTGCCCCGGGGCAGGGGCGCCCCCCCACCCCCCCACCCCAGGACGTCAGCCCCGGCAGCGGGGTGCACTCGCTTTCTCAGTGCGGGGGGCACCTGTCCACGGTGCCTGCCTCGCTGCAGGGAGAGACACATGCCCAGCTCCATGAGCACCCCAGTGCGGCCACCCTCACCAGACCCAGACTGGGGACTGACATCCCCAAACTTCCTGTTTGGAGTGGGATCCAAATGAAGCCCCCTCACCGCCACTTTCCTGTGTTACTGGCAAAAGAAACAGGGCAGCTGGATTTATTCCATCAAGTCAGGACCGCATGTTTATCTTGGTCTTTTCAAACATGAGGAAATACTGACACACAATGTCTGAAAAAAGAAGGGAAGGGTGTAAGGGACAAAAAGGGGGGGAAAGGATGAAGGGTTCGCAGAAGTCACATTTAGGTTTTAAGTGAACAGCCAACCTAGGAAACAGAGCACAGAAGCCGGCAGCAGCCTGATGACCCCAGAAAACCCTTCTACCCCAAGAGGTACTGCCACCCATGAAATACAATTGATGAGCTCATATCATAGATGCACGGGCGCTCTGAAACTAAACCTCTTCCTTAAAAAGTCTCATTATTATTTCAGAAAGTATTTTTATTGAATTGCACAATTTATTTGGATCAGTGGGTTTTGATAACAAGCTTGTTCTAAACTGATATACCAGAAAAACCATTTCTAAAGACAATTAAAAATGAATTGCTTTTCATGCATCAGAGAGCCCTCCATGCAGGGCTCACATGGGATGCAGGTGGGAGATATGTGTAAGCACGGCCCAGGCAGCCCCTCCCAAGACACTGATCCAAAATTTGGTTATGACCAGGCGGAGCAAAATGTGGTGAAGAATTCTGGGTCTGTATTAATAAAGCACGTTGAAAATGTCCGGGCATCCTTTGGTTTTCAAAGAGGCAATATGAGAAAACATGGACGTGGAAAGAGGAGAAGGCAGACAAGTTTCACAAACATGAGAATGGAATTTCTCCCCTTTTACAAGCTGGGGGGAAAAATGCCATTTCCTCCTCTGCGGGGCTATTCACCCACAGCTCAGAAAATCAGACGTGTCAGCCCTTAGGGCACCAAGGAAAGCACGGGGCTGAGGTGGACAGTGCAGACCGCGGTGCCAGGCAGTGGTCAAGTCCAGGAGCGATGATGGTCACAGTCCAGAGAAGCTCCGTTTGTAACGTAGGGCAGTGGCACGTGGTTTCCCTCCTATGCTGCCTGATGAGGTGTGTTGTTTCCGCACACGGCCCCAGCTCTGCTCGGTGCAGACGTGGACTGTGAAGACTTTTCACTGCGAGGCCCTGGCAATGCGGCCTTGGGGTCCGTGGGGCAGGAAGGCAGACGAGCTATGAGTCTCCTAAGGACATGGAAAGGGTGATGGTCGGCACGAGGCAGGGGCTGGAGCTGCCGAGGGCAAGACACAGTGGGAGCCCTGTCCAAGCGGGAGATCTGTCCTTGGCCTTGATCGATAGGAAGAAAATGTCTGTGGCCCGTTAATATGGAGCTGTCACCTGCCAACAGGGTCACAAGGAGGAAAGGAGACACTGCTGGCAGCCCAGAGCTCAGTGCACGAGGTCCCCCTCTGCCCGCCGTGGGGCTCAGGACACGGCGTTTGGGGGGGTCTGCTCCATCCATGTTGCAGGGCTGCCGCCGCTCCTGGACTCCTAATGGGTCGCTAGTCCTCCGTGATTTTTACCAGTCAGAGCTGACAAGAAAACCTCATAAATGGGAGAGGAATCAGCCACCAGGAGCAGGGACTGCATTCTCCCCACTTCCCAGGGTGACGGCGGGCTCCCTGTCCCCAGCTCCAGCCACATTCCTCTGCTTCTGCATCCAGCTTAATGTATAATTTGCAGATGCAATTAATAGAAACCAATCAAGCTGGGCTGTGCACACAGTGCCGTGTTCAGCACCAGATGTTTGCAATAGAATAATAACGACGCAGAGGAACTGCCTGGTCATCAGGACCACATCCCACATGCTAACAAGACCGATGGGGTCACGGCACCGCTGCTGGGGAAGGGGCTGAGTGTTACTGGGGTGCTGACCTGCCAGCTGAAGGGCCAGCTATCCGCGCCTCTGAGCATCAGTTCTAGTCTGCTCCCCGAACCCTGCTGCCCTAGAGGAACTGTTCTGGGAGATGGGGGAGGGTCACTGTTCGGGCCGCTGGTCATGTTTGCTCATGAAGACCACTCACCTGTCCACTGTGAACAGCAAACCACATCGCATGTTTTGAAACGCGGTTTTGGCTGTTCTTTATGTACCTATCGAAACGGCTTCGGGAAACAGTGATGTGATTGTAAGTTCCAAGCCACTCTGCTAAGACCCCGAGAGAGCCGAGGTATTTAGACCTTAGATGCAGAGGCACCTGTGAGGTCCTAGACTGCCAGGTGAGGGTCTGTCCTAGTCACCAGGGCCAAGTTAGGAGAAACTAACTGCCCAGCTCTGTTTGCCTGATGAGCAGGAAAGTGGCCCTTCCTGCCTCGAAGCCCTCCTGGAGCTGAGCAAGGCCTCCTGGGAGACTCCTGGGTCACCTCGGACTAGCTTCCCAATCCCGGTTTTACACTCCCTGTTGCGTGACTGATCCAAAGGCCCAACCTCTGAGCCTCAGCGTACAATGGGGATTCTCCACACTGAGGCCAGAAACACCATCCTTTGCCCCCACCATGCCACGCGCTGTGCCAGGGCTGCCGTGCCCCATCCTTATATGCCTTCTCCTCTGCAGTCAAGAGAACTGATGCATTCAGGGCTGTGTGGCAGGACTGTAACTGGCAACCAAGCACCACAACATCAGCGAGGGTCTCTTCCCTCCTACCATCACCAAAGAAAAGTGCTTCCAGGAGACACAGGCACAGGGGGCACAGCCGGCCCTGCCTGGTACCTGAGATAAAATCCCAGACCCAGAACCCCAGCGATCCTGACCTTGGACCTGCGCAGGGCCTGGATGGGGCAGAGAGGATGGAGGCTGCGCAGAGGAGGGAGGACGCACGCGGCCATGTTTACTGAGGGAGGGAGGACGCACGCGGCCATGTTTACTGAGGGAAGGAGGCTGGGAGACTCGTCCCTCCGCATTATGTGGAAACCATCCCAGAGCGTTCTTCTTAATTGGAGATGCAAAAGCAGCAACGAACAAAAGCTCTGATTCATACTGAAATCACAGTGATGGAGACAGGAACAAAGGGTTCCCAATGCAGCAGGATCTACTCTCTGGCCAACGTGAAATAGATGGCACATCTCCAACGAGCACGGCACAACAGAAGGCCAAACGACCAGCAGAAGAAAGGGCACAATTAGGCAGTAACTGCGAACTGCCCGACGACTCATTCTTCGCTGACTGACTCCCGCTGCTGGGCGAGGGAAGGGAACTCACGCCCACAAACACAGGACAGTGTTCTCGGTAGGAGAGAGAGAAAGGGCCTCGGACCTCTTTGCATCTCTGACACCTTCTAAACAAACCGGGACCGTCCAAGGGTTTGTCGGGAGGGCTGTGCCCCCACAGCACACGGGACTTGCTCACGGCACGTCGAGACGGACACATCTG
The DNA here is from genome assembly GCA_004026885.1 of Lyroderma lyra. NCBI lineage: Eukaryota > Metazoa > Chordata > Mammalia > Chiroptera > Megadermatidae > Lyroderma > Lyroderma lyra. The sequence goes on from PVJL010016561.1 coordinate 15,523, forward strand.
TGAGCCCATGGCCTCCTCGTCACCTGCCATGTGGGGTCCCCACGACCTCCTCAAACCCACCTGCTCCCCCCCACTTCATCTACCTGCTCCCATGTGCACCACACAGGGACAGGGCAGCCTCACGGCACAGTGTGTTTGCAGAGCTGTCCACAGAGTGACATTTAAAAGTGAAACATCTTAGAAATCTGGATTTCCAGAAGCATCTGTGTTTCAATGAGAGAAGAGGTAGGAGAACTATTTGTCCGCTCTTTGGTGCAATGACTTTGGACACGCGGTGGACTGGTGTCTATTCAAAGCCCACTGAGTCCAGCTACTCAGCCTCCCTGTACCTCAGTTTCCTGAGCTGTAAAATGGGGTGATGCTGCCGTGCAGGTTGAAGCCTGTTGTGTCTCTGAAACAAGTAAAAACAGAGTGTGGCACAGAGATGCCATGTGCTTTACTTGTCACTGCTCGGTCCTTCAGACCCTGGGGACAGGGACATGAGACATGGACCCTGTCCTCAAAGGGCAGACACATCAATATGCACAGGGTCCCCAACACATGTATCTACATGGGGGCTGGAAACAGAGTTGAGGACCCCCCTACAGGAAGGAGGTGGCTGCTTGGGGTGGGGGTGCTGGGCAGCCCTGACACAAGCAGAAGGTGTACAGAGCCTCAGCTTGTTTGCAACTTAAATAGGGTCAGTTCCTGGGGTGCAGGAGATGAACATGTCCCTGAGGATTCACCCCCCACTCCCCGAGTCCCTCACTCCTGGACCTCGTGTTTCGGCTTGAACTGTTCCCCTCGCCAGCCCCGCAGGGGGACACGTGACCCGGGCAAGGCCGATGCACACGTTCTAGTCAATGGCCACAGGACGGCTGGGCTAAGAACGGACGCTAGACTCGGTTCCATTCACACCTGGGACCTCTGTTGGAAGTATGTGAAGAGGTCGTGGATATGGAATTGCATGACCCTGTCAGCTGCTGGAGGCCCCTAAAGCAGCCACCAAGCACACGCACCAGACACGAGGTAGCAGAGCGTGACGACGGGACACCGAATCCAGCTCGGCCTGAGGTCGCCAGGGCCACCTTTAGTTACTTGAGCTGATACATTTTTGTCTGTGGTCCGAGCAAGTGAGACTGGGACATCTGTGACTTGTAAACAAACAAACAAACAGGATGCCCTAATATACCTGATGCCAGAGTCAGGTTCTACCGGGCAGCTCTCAGCAGCGCTGGCCGCGTCCTGTCCCTTCCTCCCTGGAGCAGGGGTTCCCGGCAATAAATTCCTGTAATGCTGTAACTCTCAGGATTCAAATGTGAGGACAACTTTGTCACAAAGCCTTTTGGTAGCTGCTGAAAATTAACTCAGGAAACTCAGCTGATCTATCAAAGCTGCTATTTCTCTGGAGGTGACATGGAGCTCTATTTGGTGACTCCATGTTGCCATGTAAACAGCCAGGAACCTTTAGATTTCCCTCTGACAGCGCATCCATCAAAGACACTGCCTCCCACCCTGGAGGACCACGTTTGGAAACGCGACACCACCAGCCAGGGGAAGGCGTTGGAATGTTCTGCCCCTACATCAGCCCTCCCGCATCTCACTACCGGTGGGCTGGACGCGAAGAAACGGGTGGCCGCAGGCGAAGATGAGGGGTCCCGTCCTCGAGAGCAGCGTGACTGTTTCCATCTCTCTCCAAGGAGAAAGAGTCCATCCCCTGTTGATGATGCGTGACTGGCTTTTGGGGTTCTGGGAACCCCAGGTCACTGATAAGCAACACAATGATTAATCAGATAAAAAGGAGCCCACGAACACGAGGTCTGGCAAGGACAGAGGCTCCAAGAGAACAACACCCTCACACTCTCGGATCGCATCTTCCACCCTCGCTGTGCAGACTAGCGGGGAAACTTCACTGAAATAGCTCATGCGCCTTCCTGGGCGTCTGGTGTTTTGAAAGTTGGGAGCAGCGCGCTGATTTCTCTCGCAGGAATGGCATTTTGCTCCTGCAGACGTGGCTCACGAGCAGTTCCCCACCTCCACGCCCTGTCACCCTACAAACAACGACAATTCAGTGATGCCTGTGGTTAAAGCCACGGGGTCTGACGCTGGTGTGTGGGAAGCGTGTTCACGCGGGAAGCGTGTTCACGCGGGAAGCGTGGTTGCTGCTCTCACTCGCTCGGCGACCTCAGGGCAGGTGTCTGACCGCTCTGTGCCCCCAGCCCCGCACGGCTAGAACGTGACTGGCAGTCTTACCTGCTTTCTGAGGACTGCAAGAGTCAATATTTGTAATGTGCTTGTTGCAAAAGTACTTGTCACACAAAGTGTTCCTAAGTGCTAGCTATCAATATGCATTAACTGCAGTGTAGCCTCCTGATAGTGAAGCCACTTCCACCCGTCTTTGTGCCTGCCTCCCCACACTGTACACACGGAGGTTCAGGAAGTGTTTCTAGAATAAAATAGTTTCAACTGAACTTGGATCTAAGGAGTCAGGGTCCAAGGCCCCACCCAATGCCACATCCCTCCGACCCTCCTTTGAAGATTTTCAACGACAAGACAGTCGTTAGAGAGAGTCCCACAAAGCCTGGGTGGCCACTCTTGAAGCCATCTGTTTCATCTCCAAGTCGCTCTATCGTTTATTCACTCACGCGGTCAACGAATATTCGGTGACGAGCATGTATGTACGAGGTGCCGTGCCAGCACACGGACACAACATTTATAAAGGGACATAACCTACACCCTGGGTCCTTCCCTCACAAATAAATAAACTATGTGGACAGAATAAAGACACAGGCATGGAATCAGTATTTACTGGGATCATGGAGGTCAAGCTGTGTGACCTCTTTGTAAACACCGCCTTATTTCACCTTTTCCAAAATACGCCATTTTAATCCTTTTAACCATTTAATAATCACTCAATTACCTGTGCTTTGAGTTAGTGTAGGTTTCCACCTGGCAACATGCAGCTGAAGAGATGAAGGGGAGGAGGGTAAAATAGGGAGAAACGTAAATGCTCTGCAACTTCCCCCAAATCGTATTTATCTGTTTCCCCCAGTCCCGAAGAGACGGCAGAGACACCGCCGGCAGTCTCAAAGCGTCATGGAGGAGTCCACCCCCTTGGCCTGCCTTTTGTTTAATTTTTTTAGTAAACTAAAAATAGCTCCTTTTAAAATCTCACTCCTGGAATCTAAAGGCATCACAAATCTACTCCACCTTCCTCGTGATGGCCCCTGAAGGACTCGCAAAGAGCTGTCATCTCCGTCGTCACCACCCCCGGGCCTTCCATCACATCGGCAGGCTAAATGCTCGACTGCAAGGGCCCTCGCCCCCGGGACGGCCTGGGGCAGAACACGATCGACTGCCAGCGTTTCCCTTGTGCCTGGAGTGACAGCGCGAGGGCTGCTGTGTGCTGCCTCTCTGTGACAGAGACCTGCGTAACCAGCAACAGCTCACAGTGCTCTGACATCCACTTTCACAAAGCCGGCAGCACGACTGTGACAGAAGTGACAACTGTGGGAGCAAAGAGGGCGTGGTAGGCAGGGTGGAGCCCAGCTCTCGAGGGGTCACGGACCCATCAGCTCCAGACGATGGTGCCAGACAAGGGCGTGGACTCAGGGCAGCCCAGACAAGGCAGCCGCACGGCCACCCCCTCTAATGGCTGCCTCGCCGGGTCTCACTGGCCCATGTCATTGCTTCGCACAGATGTTGCTGCTGAGCTGCAGCTCGTGAGACTGCTGCCAGCGAACACTTTTCTAGACACGCAAGTAGGACTTTCTATTTATCCGTCCCCGTCTGCCAGGTCAGGTCGAGTGCTGGTCTCTGAGGACCACGCTGCGCGCCTCCGGATGCTGGAACCTCACAGTGGCTCCCCACGCCCCGCGCTCCCCAACCCTGACCCCAATTCTGGCGTTGAAAGATGGTCTTGTTCCGTGTTACCACAGTTTCCCCCAATCACTTCCGTCCCTCCGCAAAGTCCCGGCGCACAGGGCCTCCCCACTCTGCAGTCTTTTGCACAGGCTCCTTGCCGTCCTCCTAAGACCCTCCCAGGGGTCCTGCACGTTCGTGGGGGTGGCAATTCCAGAGAGCCACTGAGGAGTGTGTACCTGACCCAGCAGCCGGGACTGTCCCGTGGCAGCACCAAGGATGGCATCGCCCCGCGGGGACCTCCACCCCTCACGGGGCTGTGGCAAAATGCAAGAAGAGCTTGTGAGTGAGAACGACAAGCAATGCGCCTTGTCAAAGGCCACCAAGGGGAATGGACCGTCACCCAGCTCTGTTCCCGAGCAGGCGATCCACTGGGACGTGCCTCAGATTTCTCTGAACTCTGCATCCTGCGGCCTCGGGTGTATCAGACCTGCCCACAGAGCCCGGGGCTGCCAGGAGCCGCTGGGGCCGGGGGCTGCGGGTGCAGGTTTTTCTGTCCCAAGGGGAAGTGCACGCTTTAGCCCTCCCAGCCCGCTGTGCCGATTTCTCGGTCATGTCCGAACCGGCTGCTGGACCGCGGGACCTACCGTTCGGTACTTGGCCTCGTACGTGAGAAACATGTCTCCAAGCTCCATCTTATTCTAACCACTGGTTTGCACGTAACTAACACTTTTCTAGATCATGTGGGTGTTTTCTCTTTAATGCTCAGGAGCCTAGGGATAGGGGACAGTTAGGTTCAGGGCCTCGGGTCTGGTAGGGTTAAGGCCAGGAACACGATGTGCCCAGTTTGGATTTCTTTGGATTCTGTGTTTTTTTAAATGGGCCTCACAGAAACCTCCCTGCCTCTCTATCGAAACCATCTCTGGCTCAAGGTACAGCCTCTTTCAAAGCCTCCATCGCTCAATGGCCTAGAAACCTAAAACAGTACAAATCAGCCCCTCCCCAATCTTTTCTACTATGGAACATTCTACAGGCTTCTCTATCTACCATAAAGCTTTTAAGGCTGAGACTGGCCTTCGTGTCACCTCTACGCCGGAGCCCATGGAGTGAGGGAGGACCGAGCTCCCCATGTCCCCCCATTTGTCTAAGGAAGGAGCGGGTGGGACCTGGGGGCTCTGTTAGCAACGGCAGTCCTGGAGGTTTAGGTCCCGTCTCCCCACGGTCCCTGCTGCGAATGGAAGCTGTGCCAGCCAGTCTGCTGCAAAAAACACAGGCAG
>PVJL010016562.1:0-20624 GCA_004026885.1 Lyroderma lyra
GTGTGTGTGTGGTGTGCATGTGTGTGGGGGGGTGTGGTGTGTGTGCATGTGTGCGTGCGCGTGTGTTTCGCCCACTGAGTTGCGTGGCTCAGTTCTCTCAGACCCACTGCTGTGCGCATCACGACTGGACGACTGGTGTCGTTTACTGTTGCCGAGCATGGGGGCTGCTGCCTATTCCTGACGATTAGGACTTGTCAGTTTTGTAGGTGTCTTTATGTGTCACGTGTCTTTATGTGTCACGTGTCTTCACGTGTCACGTGTCTTTATGTGTCACGTGAGTTAGCCTGTCAGCTGGGTATGTGCTAGCAGTGGAATCGCTGCTCGGCGGGCGCACACACGTGCACCGTTAGTAGCTGAGCACGTTCCCAAAGCGCTCGAGCCGATGTTCATGACCACCCGTACCCTAACGGGCTGCATGCAGCTGGCTTTGTCAGGCTCCCGCCACTCTGACGGATGGGAAGTGGTATTTCATCGTTTTCATTCAGGTTTCCCTTGTTTCTAATGAAAATGGCCAACTTCTCACGTGTTTATTGACAATAAGCACGTCCTCTTTTGTGAAGTGCCTCTTTAAGTCTCCTGCCACATTTATTTTCTAAGCGATCGTCTGCCTTTCCTTGATTGATTTGCAGGAATTCTTGCTACATTCTGGATACAAACTGTTGTATAATGAACCGCTCCGTCCGCCCATGACTTTCACTCTTAACTTTTAAATAGTTTTCAACTTTAACATAGTCTAATTTGCCCATCTTTCCCTTTGTGGTTGGTGCTTTAATGTCCTATTTGAGAAACAGTCTCTATCCCCAAATCACAAAGGCTTTCTCTGGTATGATCTTCTCAAGGTCTTACTGTTTTACCCTTAAAACAGTAGATGAACGACAGACTTGGAATTAATTTTTGCGTATAGTTTCAGGGTAGGAGTTAAACTTTATATTTTCTCCCGCTGATGTCCAATTTTTCTGAGACCCAGTAACTGGGGGTGGGGGGAACCTCCCCTTACACTATGGTGCTGCTTCCTTTGCCATAAATCAATTGTCCGTGTCCCTGAAGTGATTATTCTGTTTCTTTGGACTCTCTGTGTACCATTGCACACAAGAAAACCTGCCTTCAGTACTGAAACTTCATATAGATATTTTGAACGTGGAAAACTGAGTCCTTCCATTGTGTCCTTCTGTGAAAGGTCCTTTCGGTTCGTTTCGATCCTTTGTATTTTCAGGTAAATTTGAGAATGAGCTCATTAATTACCACCAAAACATTCAGCTGGGGTTTTTATTGGGATGGCATTGAGATACTTATAATAAAAGCATTTACAATCCATGCACCTGGTATATCCCTTCCTCCAGTTAATCAGATCATTTTCAGTTGAATAATGTTCTGGAGTTTTCTCTGTGCAGTCCTGGTGCATCTTTTTATAGATGCAGTCCTAAGTACTTATTTTATGGTGTTGTAAATGATTTCTGTTTTAACATTTCATTTCCAACTGTTTGATGGTAGTACATAGAAATGTAATCGATTTTTCTTTTCTTTTCTTTATTATTTTTATGTGAGTAGTTCCCCGGCTGGGAATCGAACCCAGGCCGTGGCGTGGACAGCGCCGAAGTCTAGCCACTGCACCACCAGGGAACCCCCAATGGATTTTTTTAAACTAGTGACCTGGTGTTTAGTAACTTTGCTAAACTCACTTATTCATTCTAATAACTTGTTTCCTACACAAACAGTTGCATCATCTGCAGGTAATGGCAGCTTCGTCACCTCTCTTCTGACCCTCATGTCCTTGCCCTGGTGCTTGATGCGCAATGGAGGTGGTGACAGCCAACAGTCTGGTTTACTTCCCAGTCTTAGAGGGGACGGTTTCGACATCTCCCCATCGAATGTTCTTAGATAATGTCTCCCACAGTAGTGATGGCCCACTCTGTTCTCACCTCTGGAGAAGCCCTTCGTCCTGGTCCCCAAAGGCCCTGCCTTCCTCGCTGCCACCATGGTTTAAGTCACAGTTCGATTGAAGTGATTTCCAATGATGTGTTTCCTTTATCAAGTCAATGAGTCTATCATTTTCCTCTTTTCTTACCTAATATGCAACTCCCAGGAATAAGCCCAAAATTTCGCGATGTGTTACCTGTTTCACACAGTGCTGTACTGGATTGGCCACTACCTGATTTACACATTTCACATCCATGGGCAGGAGGACACTGGCCCGTCCTTCCTGCTTCTCGCACAGACCGCGCTCACGTCCTGTTGCTTCATTCTTGATGGTGACTTTGACGCCAAAGTTATGCTGGTCTCATAAAAATGACTGGGAAACGCCCCCTGTTTTCTCCGAACTTCTCCACCCCTACTTACTGAGTATTTGCTAGAATTCACTTGGAACTGAAATTTTGGGTTTGGTTTTGTTTTTGGCAGGGTGGTGGCCCAGAGGAGAGTTTTAAGTGCAGAAACAATTATTTTGATAGTTTTTGAATTAGTCAAATTTTCTATCTTCTTCCTGCGTCAGCATTGGTAAGTTTTATTTTTCTAAAATTATGTTCAATCCGTTCATTGAATTTTCAAATGTATTTGCCCGAAGTGTTTTATAATATCTTCTTAAAATGACTCTGACGGTGCAGGCTCTGTAGTGCGCGCTCGTCTCATGCTGGAGAGCCGATTTGGAGGTCCCAGCAGGGCAGCGCGGCCCCTGGGACCCCCTTGACGGAGGAAGGCGCTCTCCTCTGTCCGGGAAGGTCGTCCTCTCCGGCCGAGCGTGCAGCTTGGAGAGGGACGCACACGGAGCGGCGGGGGACGACGGGACACCGGCCAGATCAGCCGAGTCCACCCTGGCGATCACGGGGGTGGCCGATGTCACCGCCGGGCGGCCCTCACATCCTCTCGTTCCGTTCTTGACACTGAGTATTTGCGTTTTGAGACGAATCGTCTCGCTGATCTGTCCAAGGAGCCACATCAGCCATCTGTGAGGGGCTGCGAGGAGGGGACATGACTATCTGGCTGAGGAGACAGACGCGAAGGACTGGAGAGGAATGTGGGCTTTCTTTTTCAGGAAATTTAATGAATTTCTTTCAAATAACAGCCGCACATACCGTGACCTTCACCCGCAAAGGCGTACAGCTCAGTGGGTTTCGGTACGCTCCAGGGCTGGTGCAGCCACACTGTTCCTGGGACAGCTTCTGACTTCTGACCCCACAGGAAACTCTACCCAGGAGCTGTCACTCCTCCTTCAGCCCCGCCTCCAAACCCCGTTAACCAATCATCTTTCGCATTTTATGCCTATTCGGGGCATTTCATATAAATGGAATCATACAACATGTGCGTTTTTATGACTGCTTATTTCACTTAATACAATGTTTTCAAGGTTCATCCATGTTATGGAACAACTTTATTTTAAAAGAAAACTGTTACCAAACAAACACTGCACAATATAAGACAATATTAGTTGTACCCCAAATGCTTAATAAGTGATGAATATAATGAATTTCACAGAGAACTACATTCTCATCCTAGTTCATTTTACTGAAAGGAAAAAGCATCAGTTTGCCGGGTAATATTATTTTACAATTAATATTTCTAAAGTGCATTCTTAGTCAAAGGAAAAATTGTTCTTAAATCAGTAAACATAATTTACTAAATCAGGTACTGTATTTTATAATTAAATGCAAAAGCTTTAGTCAAAAATAGCGTATACCATGTTTTGCTTTTTATACAAATTAAAAATATGAAAATTGACAGGCAGCCTAAAAATCTCGAATTTGCAAATATTTATATTGGAGTGTTTATGAGATGTCAAGATTTGACCGAAGTCTGGAAGAAAACATTTGCAAAATACCTATCTGGGGAGGACAGATAAGAAGTCATTACAATGGGTCATGAGGCAGTATCTGGATTGTGGTGGTATTTTCATGGGCGTGTACATATGTTAAAACTCAACAAAGTGCACCCTTTAAATTGTGTGTATTTTGTTATATGTTAATTATACCTCAATAAAGCTGGAGAAAGGAATTCCACCCTATGTGCAACCCAAACCGTGCCGTACACACGTATGGTGAATAGCACGTGTGTGGGCAGTGTGGTTTCCTGCTGTGGTATTTCACTTCCTAAGGTGGTTACACTTAGGCAAAACTTTGGCGACTTTTCTTTCTGATCCTTTTGAGGCATTTAATTTTAACAATATTGCTTTTTCTGTTTCTTATGGGCACCTAGAGCGTAAACACTTTAGAAGTAAATCAGTAATCAACATTGGGAATAAAAGCCACACCTCTCACATCTAAAATGAAGGACAATCTTTAAGTTGAAATACTATTTTGTTTTAAAGTTTCCTAGTAAGAAATTTCTGCAGAAATACCATAGAAAATTTGTTCAGAAACCGCACTAATTTTTTAATTAGATTACCAAGTTAGCAAAATTTACGAGTATAATATTATTGGCTTTCTAAACCCCCCAATTCAGGTGCCACACACTGTAGCATTGAGTGTCGCCCGTTCTGAAAAGGGGACGGATCTAGAGGGGAGACCTGGTGCCTACGATGCGCGTTTTCCAAAGCCGAGACCAACCGTGAGGACGCGGCTCCGGTGCCGTGCCGGTTCACCTCCGTACCCCTGTTCTGCAAGTGAACAAACGCAGAACAACAGCGCCTGGTTAAGCGGATCGGCGGGAACGGGATGGTCGTCGAAAATTCTGAACGTTCAGGGGGCCGGCGTGGCAAATTCAGGAGCTTGTGGTGACGGCGCTTTTGCAGAAGGCTGCTCAGCTGCGTGGCCGAGAAGGACGGGCTTTGAAAGTACACCCCCCTGGGTTTGCATCCGGCTTCCTCATCCCGAGCGGGAGGACCAGGAGCGGGTCCGTGGCCTTTTCAAGGTTTAATTTCCGAATCTGCAGAACCTGGGAGAATGCTGCCCATTGCTGGGAGGCAGCGGGTCTCCGTGGGCCTCTGGCTTCCTGCGTGTCTGTGAGCAGAGGCTCCTGTTACGGTTCTTCCCCCGGACGGCACGGCCCTGCAAGCCAGAGCGCCGTCGCCCATTTGATCCGCAGATTTGCTCACGGTCCTTAGTGCAATGTCTTGCTCTGGGCAGAAGGCAGGCTTGTTCACAGCCCGTTATGAAAGATCGGGCTTCCGCAGTTTGGAGGTCCTCAGCTGGGACACAGACCTCCTGCACCCACAGCACCCTCCTGGGACAATCCACATCACCCCGTGGGACTTGCAGGCCGAGGGGGACCGAAGTGGGGGTGCCACTCGTGCTGCCTGCCGTGCTGGCAGCGACAAAGCCCCTCATCTCTGAGCTGGGAAGCTCGTGACTTCTGCCAGCACCCCACGACGTGCCAGGTTAACCCGGAAGCTTGCAAGGAGGCAGAACCGCGCGTGCTTCCGTGTTCTCGTGAAGGTCGGACGAGCTGCCAGGTCCCCTTGCAAATGCTAGTCCCTCAGAAATACGCTTCCTTGAATTCTTTTCATCGCAAATATTTGTCACCCAGTCGTGACCTTTTTCAGGTTTCAGGTGGTCCTTGCAATGCTATTGAGATGCCCCGTCCTGATTATATCTACAGGACGCTCTGACAGCCCGCTGAAAGGCAGACGCGTTTCCTGGCGTTTTTCTCTCAACTCAAGTCAGCTGTTCAGGGACTTCCAAGGGACCGACCGACACTTGCGCTTTCGGGGAGGTAGCTCGGGTGTCCGGCTTCGGCGCACGTCGACGCGGTCCCTGAGAAGCACACGTCGTCCGGCCCAGGGCACGTCTACGGGAAGAGAGACCTGCCACGGAGTGTCCATGGCTCGTTAGTTCTCTGGGCTCTCTTCCTGCGGGGACAGGAAATGGAAGAGCAGGCGCTGAGAGTGACAGGGAAAAGCAAACACCCCTCGGAGAGAGAACTGGGCTCCTCGGGGTTGCCCAGTCGCAGAACGAGGCACGGTATGCGCGCGACGGCCACGTTCCCGGGACTGACGGCTGCTTGGCGACTCCTTCGATACTGTCGTGCTCGCCTGCGTTTGCAGGCCCTGTCTGAGAAAGGGCAGGGTGCCCGTGACTCCTGTGTCCGCGTCCCCTCCCGCGGGGCTCCGCCAGCGCTGGAGACCGATCACGCACATTCTCACGGCACGAGAGGTGACGTGTCTGCAAAGCCCTGTCCAGCGCGTCCTGTACAAATTCCACGGGGACCGTGAAATACGAAGCCACACGGAGCAGCGCTTCTCCTTTGTCACAATAAAGTTAGAATTTTATTGTAGCTTCCGTTTAAGGAAAGTAGCAGACCACCCACTTCGCCTTGATGCTACTTCCGCTGAAAAGAGAAGTCTTTATGAAGTGTTTCTGGAGATTCTTTCCTTCCAGCCCCTCTCCCCGAAGATACGTCCTTGGATGTAATCTGCAGTTTGTTGGAGAAGATTTGGGTTTTCTTTTTAGTCTGTGACAAATGTCTCCATCTAAATGTGACAAATGTCCTTATTGAAAGGACTTGTCTAAATGATAAAGGATGAATGTTTCTTAAAGCAGGGGATCACCCTCAACCTTTCTACCGGTCATCTGCCTACTGTCTGTCTGTCCATCCATCACCCACCCGCCCACTCATCCACCATCCATCCATCCATCACCCATCACCCATTCGTCTGTCCATCATCTACGTGACCTTGGCTCTGGGAATCCTTAAACTTGTACCCAGTAGTGAGCGATCACCTGCCTGGCCGTGCTGATAGTGGGCCTGTGCAGGGTGGCACAATGCTGGGACGGGCACAGGAGCAGACACTATTTGCTCAGTGTGGTAGGAATGCTAGTGTGACATCGAAAGGGCCTCGGCCACATGAAACTGCGGAGCCTGGCCCAGCTCCTGTCACAGGGCTGCCATTGATCATTGTGGCCAGGGACGAGGTCGGGTCCCACACACGCACCGGAGTTTTCTAGGTCACCGTGAGCACCTGTACACCTGCTAGACGGGTCTGTCAGGGAGTCCTGGGCATGGACACCTGCACAGGCGTGGTGACAAGGTGCTCACAGAACCAGTTTGCTCCGTACGGGAAGAAACGCGCTGAACTACAGAAGAATGGAGGGGAGTTGCCGTCCCTAAGCCTCCCGGTGACTACGGGTCATTCATCAACACAGGTTTGTCCAGCAGAGACTGTGTGTCAGGCGTCCGTGTGACCACAGCAGAGCGGCAGGAGGACACCCAGTTCCCGCCCTCCTGGGATCGCCACCTTGAGGAGGGCAATGGTGACCTCGTCACAGACAGGTGTAGAGCGGCAGGTGTTACGGGGAGGCAGTTTTCCATCCGAGTGGCTGAGCTATTTGGGGGGAGAGGGCGGAGGCGGGGAGGGGCCGGGCGCAGCTCTGCCACACGGGCCAGGCCGGGGAAAGTCCACTCAGGCCCAGACGCGGCCGCCCAGCCTCCCACCGGCCTCTGGAATTTGCACGGGGACCTCACAGCAGGGCTCCCCTGAAACACGAGACATCGAAAGTGAGAGGACTTTGGACGTGTTCTTATCAGACCTCCCCAGGTGTCACCATGAGCGGACACGGGGCGGCGGCCTCGGCGGAGGCAATAAAACATGAGGGGTGCAGGGGTCACACGTCTTGCCGACACGAGCTCCGTGTCACACACACGTTACGGGGTCCCCACGGGCCGCGCCCACTGTCCCCGCTGCGTGTGCGTTTCTAGGTTTTGGTCCTCGACCCCAGGCGGCCCGGCCCGGACGGCCCTGACAAAGGGTGGACGGAAGGATCCCGCACACCGAGCCCACGCCCTGACACCTCCCGGCGCAGAGACCGGGGGGCCAGGCCACAGTCCAGTTGCAGAAGCAGACGCGCCCCAGACCTGGCCACCCCCCTTCCCCAACTCCTTCGAGTTACCCACCTTCGAGGCCCCAGCTCCAAACACAGTCGTGTGGGGACCCAGGCTTCCACACATGAGCCTGGACACAAGTCACGTTGCCGCGACCCCGGAGCAGGACTTCCGAACTCCTTCTGAGACACGTCACAGGCCTCACACGGGTACGTACAGACGCGACGTGAGTCAAAACGTCAGAAATACGTGACCAGGCAGCACAGACGCCCCCCGCGTGTCCTCAGTGTCCCCGCTCAGAACCCTTGTGTTGTTAGGAGGTTCGAAAATCTGGGCTTATCAGCTGGGGCGTGAGCACACGTGTCCTTCAGGCAGCATTCGTGTTACTTTTATTCAGTTACCGCTTTGCACTATTATTGAATTTGGAAACAATAAAAGTACATTTCTCTTCGAGTATTGGATAAATCAGAAGTTTGGTGACGTCGATGGGCCTTCCTCCTGTGATTCCGAGCTGATGAGGATTGATTACAATTTGCTGTAACTGTGCCCGGAAGGAGGTAATCAGGGGGAGCAGGTGCCCCTGCACCGAGCCGCCTTTACGACCATGGAAACTGCCCGGGTGACTCCACGGACTCGGTGGACGGAGACGCCGTGCGGGAAAGCGTGCGGCGATGCACGTGAGACTCAGGCCCCTGGGCGCGAACACCCCGTGTCCCGCGTGTCCACGGCTGACCCTGGCCGGACCCGAGCGTCCGACTCGGCCCCCCGCGCGCTCCCTGCTCTGCCCCGCGGGTCCCTCCCCCTCCAGGGCAGCACCACCGGACGTCCGGGGAGTGCGCCCGCCTGCCCGGGCCCTGGCCGTCCGAGGACCTCGGGGACCGTTTGGGACGGTCCTCCCCCGTGGTCCCGCACCCTTGCTGGGCCGCCCGGCCACCTCACGTTCCAGCCCCGCTAGGAGAGCGGAACCAGCTGGGCCACAGGTGTCCCCGGCCTGGGCCTCCGCGCTTCCCTGGCGGGCCCTCGCCGCGAGGCACGGCCCTGCCCTTGGACATTTGTATTGATCTGAAAAATGGTGAAAAGCACCAACAAGAGTGCAAGCCACTTACGGCTCCACGTGCTGGCGAGACGGCGGCGTGCTGGGGGAGGAGCTACATCGTCCAAGGAGAAGTTGATTTAAGAACCGGAATCTAACATGAATAAACTTACAGTAGCAGCATACCAACCCAGATCGAAGACTTTAATTTACATTAAAAGATAGGTCCCCTTTGCAAATTAGAAACGTAATCAATACATACTATTGAGAATTTGAAAAAAAAAATGTTTTAAGCCAAAACAAAATTTCCTGTTAACGCTCCGACCTAGGGGAAAGATGCATTTACTACTTTGGGGATCTTGTTTCCATCTCTTTCTACACAATTGAGTTGGGATCATTCAGCAAATGGGTGATTTTCGTGGAGAAGACACGATGGACTCGTGGAACTTACGATAAACACGGAGACAGGGAATTTCGACACACGTTGCTGGTGAGACCCGTGCAGGCCTTTCAGTCGTATCGCCATAAACGCTTCCAAGGTCAATCAATACTGTTCAAAATTACGTTTGTTTAAAGCGCTATGTGGCTTTCTATCAAATGGGAAAGAGAAACACAACTGGTGTCTCCCTTCCGTTCTGGAACCTTGAAAACTTACTGTCCCGTGCTCATTAACAGGGCTACAAAAAATACACTTCTACCCAAAACTTTACACTTCTCTGATTTTTCCTTAGAGTCACAGAACTAGAATAAATGGGTTGTAGCTTTTGGAATGGTTGCGCTCCTTGTAAACACTTCTTCTAGAAAAGTTGCATAAATGTCCACTTCGTCCACCCGCCCCTGAGAGTGCCTGGTTCACCAGACCTCACCGAGAAGACTCTTATCAAAACATGAGAAATGACAAACTGATTTCTCATCTGTTTAAATATATTTTTTGAACTCTAGAAACGTTAAATATTATTTCATATGTTTGCTGTATGGTTTTAATGAATTTCAATTAAGTTCTTTCCCCATTTTTCTCAGGGAGGTTATCTTTTACTTACTGATGTTTAAAATAATCAAATACATTAGAAGTTCTTTTTTTAATGTATAATGCAAATGTTTTCTTCCAATTTTTTATTTGCTTCAAATTTTGTTAATTATTTGACAGCAAGAGAATTTACACTTTTAGGTAAAAAATCTGTTCCTATTTTCTTTATGGTTTTATTTTTGCTTTTCTGTGTCAAATGATGGCCTTTCTCTATGAAAAGATCACATCAATACCCACTGACATTTTCTGGGTTATATCTGATTCCTTATAATTCTTATATATAACTATAATACGCATTATTATTATATGTTATTATCCATAATAATTATACATTTATAGTTATTATATGTAATTTAGTTACATATAATGTGTCGTTACTATGTAATCTACCTGCTATAATCTTTTCATAGTTATAAACAAAGTGATTTTTTTTTTGAGACATTCTGTGAGTAACTGAAGTCATTTGAGCAGTGACACTGTGTGAAATTTAGTCTTTGCTTTGGGGACACACACAGCCCAGGACATGGGCAAACTTCTTCACCACAGATGTGCCGGCTGCAGGCAAGTTCGGTGCATGCGAGGATGTCACCACTATAATTTTCCTTTTAAAGTTCTTTTCTCATCGAGTTCTGGCCTGGCCTTAGCCGGCTGGGCGTGCAGGGAAGTGGGGTGGGGTGTGAACTCTGAGGTTAGGTTTCCGGTGCGGATTGCATCCCAGGGGGGCCCCTCTGGCTGGTGACCGGGACTCCCCACGGTGAGAAGGAATTATGACGAATGTCTGCACTTACCTGCGTGAGGGGTGGATGAAGACCCAGCCGTTGGGACAGGTGTCAATCACACCGCAGTGTGGGTGATGTCACCAAGACACTGAATGTAGCAGCACAGGGATGCTGGTGGGGTGGCTGTCTGAAAGACTCACCCCAAAGGCCCCTTGGCTACCCAGGAAGACAGTGTTTTTTCTTTCTCCCTTTCTTTTGCAAACCTAACTTAGTGGGCGTGTGCCCTTTGGGTTCCACACTAATGAGCTTTGCAGGGGATACTGCAAGGCAAGGTGCCCCACTCACTGCTAACACGGTTACCTGCTGGGAAACTGGGAAGTTAGCTTATTGGAATTATTTGTCCAAAACTTAAATTGAAATTCCTATTTCTAAACATCCAAAAGTGAAGCATTGAAAACATTCCCTGGAATAGTTTCAAAAGCCCTCGAGTCAGTGGCCGGTGGAAGGCCCGGCTTAAGAGATGACCGTGCGCGCTGACATGCTGAACCACGGGCTGGCACCTCGAACGAGGCCGAACCCCAAGTTACCACACGACAGAGTCCGATCTCACAAAACACCGCTCAGAAATGAAAAGCAAGAAGACAGCAGCAGCGAGGAAGCTCACGCGTTTAAAGATGGTTGGGACGTCACACAGAACTGTCGAGAGAGGACTTTGGTGGGACCCCCAATTCAGGACCGATAGGAAAATGTGCGTGTGCCCCCTTTTCATAATGCTTGAGGAGTTAAAGGAGCTGAATTTCATTCCCAGATTTTATGGAAACCTCCAGACCTCTGGCTGCATTTAACTCTGATTTTCCTCCAACTATTTTAAAACGGTAAGTTGGATTTTAACGATCAGACGCTCTCCGCTCTGACCCAGCATTCATGTTAAAAGACACATTCACGCCTGCACTGCTCTCCTCACCACGCTTGCAAAGGAATCACACGATAGAGATTTCAATAAATTATTTCTTCTGAAAGGGCCAAAGATTCCCCGGTGTGTAAGGGGAAAACATAGGTGACATGACTGGTCGGTACAGTAGCTCTTCTGTGATTTGGAACAAAAACCTTCTAGGGTAGCCTTCAAAACTGAGAGTTTTTTGAAAGACTGGCTCGTTTCCCCCTTCAAGCAAAGATGGCTCCTGGTCCGACAGAGAGGAAAATGCAGTGAACTAATTCATGTTTCCCTTTGATCCCAGGATGCACTGTGGTTCCCACAGACGAGAACTGGGGGGTCTAGAAAGCAGAGCTCCCCACGTCACTGGAATCTTCGCGTTCAAAGCAGTGGGAAAGGCCCTCTGCCCTCTCCCCTCCCCCATCCCTTTCCTGACCCACGGAAACAAGAAGGATCCTGGGGACGACTGTCCCTCCGCCACTGCCCTGCAGGTGATCCGTTAGTGGGCCCTCACTCACACACACAAAGGACACGACAGGCTTTAAACAGATTGTGTTCTGGAAGCTTGGGCTCTAGTAGCAGGCAGAAGATACGTTTGTGAAACAGGGACTGAGCAAGTCCATGACTCAGTCAGAAATGAATGATTCAGGAAGCACTTGCCTCAAGTGTTCAAAGAAGCGAGATCAAAGTCGGCGACCTTCGGGGAAGGAAGTCGGGGCGCGGGTGATTTGGGAGTACCAGGAATCTGCTCCCAGGACAAATGAACCTCCTGGCGACTTGAATTACGCATGCCAGTGCTCTTGGAGAACCACGGTCCTCTTGGCCACAGTGGGGACAAAGGAAGGGGTCACATTTACGTGTGGCAGTTGCTTTCCCTGCAGCAGCTCGGTCGATGCTGACACTACCGAACCAGGTGAGTTTTCCCCTAATTTCGCTGATGGAAAAACCTAAAGCTGATCGTTCTGCTACTGTGCAGCAGTCGCACAGCCAGTCACAGGGCCGGTGCTGCAGTACAGCTCTGACGGACATGGACGTGTTCTTTAATGCAGTGTGACGAGCAGGATGCCCCGGTCACCGTCACGGAAGACGGAGCAGCTGAGGAGCCACGTGAAGGGCTCTGGGAGGCGGGGGAGGCGTGGACGTCGTGCTCCAGGCCAGCAGTGCCCAGCGGGGGGTCTGTGGGTCCCTGGGGACCCCCACCAGTCTTCCAGGTGTCTGAGAGATCAGGACAATTTCCACGACGCTATTAATACATGGGAATATAAAGCGGAATAAAACACAACATACGTGATAAAACCAAAAATGGAGTCTGCCGTTGTCCCTGTGCTGACATGTCACTGACTGGTGCAGCCCCGGGGGCTCCGCAGTGACCGAGGCTGTGGTTCCAGCCGCAGGGTGGTCAGTGGCCATCCAGTTCTCCACGTGAAGCCCCCACAGTGAACAAGCTGCCACTTTCACTTAAGAATGTGAAGCCTGTGAGTCCCACACGTGTCCTTTAAATTACACTGGATAACTTAGGGGTCTAAGGTCACTTACAGACTCCGGACCAGCAAGGGTTGACCGGGGAAACACCCCCGGAGAAACTGTCCCTCCTGTGGGGCGGTGCCCGGGCTCCTCAGCTGAGCAATGTGGGTGTCCGTCCGACGGACGCATTCAGTGAGTGCGACGTGAGGGGGCAGCTGTCTGCCAGAATGAGTCACAGAACTTCAAGACGCATCCGGTCAAATGCTTAGTCCTGACGAGCCCGTGTGCACGTGCGTGTGTGCGTCTGTGTGTGTGCGTGAATGTGCATGTGTGTGCACATGCGTGTGCATGCGTGTGTGCGTGTGCGTCCATGTGCATGCATGTGTGTGCACGTGCGTGTGTGCATCCGTGTGCGTGTGTGCATGTGTGCGCGTGTGTGGTGTGTGAGTGCACGTCCGTGTGTGTGCGTCCATGTGCGGGTGTGCGGGTGCATACGTGTGTGTGCATGCACATGCATGCGTGTGGGTACGTATGTGCACGTGCATGTGTGGGTACATGTGTGCACACATGTGCATGTGCATACACGTGGATGTGCATGTGTGTGTGTGTATGTGTGTGCATATGTGTATGTATGTGTGTGCATATGTGTATGTGTGTGTGCATGCATATGTGTGTGTGTTTGGGGGAGGAGGAAAGAGCCCCAGGTGTGACGTGAGGCTCATGACACCTGAGTCTCCCCACCCTATTGTCCCGTGAGACAATTGTCCCCTGAGATCCCTGATCTTTGCATGCACGGGCCCTGCGGTCCTGACCGCAGGCAGCATGGTTGTGCGGGCCTCCTTGGTCATGGAAGGCTTTCCTGGGTGAGCGTGAACTTGGAGGAGCAGAACTGCCTCCCTCCCAGCTGTGCTGACTCTGCCTGAGACCCCCGGCCTCTGTCTTTTGTAGCCTCAGCCACAGGCAGGGGCTCCTGGGAGTGGGAAGACAGGTGACTTGTGAAGTCACCAGGAAATGGGACATGGGAAGGCAATGAACAGCGATCCTGAAGTAGGGCGGGAGGGCAGACCCCCCCCCCCCCTCAGGCCCCGATCACCCCCACGCTGGCATCCGAGCTCTCTAATCAGTACGCGGAAGCCATTCATTTTGTTGCATAAAACAAAGGAAGGCGTGTCCTGGACGCGGCACTGCCAACCTTTCATTTCCTGCTCTGACTGTGCCCAGGGGTGACGTAGAGAGCGGGGACTGTAGGAGCAGAACCTGGGGGCACCGGGCCAGCCCCAGGTGCCTGACCACAGCGCGCACCCCCTGGGCGGAAGTGGACCACGGTAGCGGTCCTGGGGGTCAGCACGGGGTGGACGTCAGGGGTCGTTCAGGCCCTCTCTCTGGGCTTTGATCTCTCAGCTGGTTCTTCCTCAACTTTGTAGTTTAGGGCGTGACCTGGTCCGGCATGCTGGTTACATGTTATCTGGATTTGAAGTCGTCTTTGTCGTTAGAAAACTGAGCAGGAAGGGGCCCTTTCTTGTGGCTCGGGGGGCTTGCACTTCTGTACTTCCATGAAGGTTTCCTTCCTGCCGCACTGCTGCACAGGCACGGCCACCAGGGTCCGGAGTCCCCGAGGACCCCCCCCACACGCCCGGGAAAGCCCCTCCCCCATCTCAGGGGTCTGGAGGGCTTGCTCGGAGGGGTGGGTGGCCTGAGGCTGGTGCTATGAGGCAGGGGCCAGTCGGAAGTGGGCAGGTACGGAGACCCATCCCAGAGGCCACTGGGGAGGACAGCAGAGCCGGGGCGGGGGGCCACGGGCTGCGGTGGGAGGTCCGTGCGGGAAGGACACAGCCCTGCCGTGACTAACGTCGTGACCAGCTTCACGTGCTGACCCGTCCTTCCCATCGCGTCTGACGAAATCTGCGTTCTGTCGGACGGTTCCTCCTGGAGCTGGCCCGGCGTCGGCTGCCCCGGGGCTGGCTTCGCAGTGCTCCCTGCGGGCCGGCTCCCTGCGGCCCGGCTCCCTGCGGCCCGGCTCCCTGGCACCGCCTCCTCACCTGGAAGACTTCCTGCGCCTCCGGGCCGTGGGAGGCGCCGGGGCTGGACGGAGGGGGCCGTGCGCTGGGGGGCGTGCCCGCCTCGGGCTCCGTGTTCTGAGCAGGTCACCCGTCTCTCTGGAGGGTGTCGCCCCCCAGTCTGTGAGGTGGGGCTCCAGCGCTCATCTCGCCTGTCGAGCCGGGTGTGACCACGGGCTGAGGCGGTGAGCAGACGCACAGCACTTGTCACAGAGCACAGGCGTGGCGCTCCTGGGGACGGGGAAGTGGCCTGAGTCTCAGCCGGGGAGGGACGGGGAGGATCTGAGGCGCCATGAGGAATCAGGCGTCACCTGTGCACCGGACGAGACTCCAGAACCAGACAGACAAGTTGGTGACTTGGGGTGGCCAGTGATTACCAGCCTCTCCATGCCTGAGCGCTGGCCGGACCTGCCCAGGGGGCGAGGGGCCAGGAGGTCAGTGCTGGGCGGGCGGGGACAGAGTGAGCAGCAGGTGAGTTAGGACAGGAGGGTTCACAGAGGGCCCAGGCTGCAGAGTACCCCCGATTTGGGGGTCCAGTTGGCTGCCGTCGTGGCGCTGGAGTGGGGGTGATTCCAAAGGTGAGAAGGTGGGGACTCTGCAGCCGAGCACAGCTTTGGGGGCTCGGGGACGGCAGCCTCACCCCATTACAGCTGACGTTCACGGCACCTGCATGTGCACCACGCAGGGCCGCACCGCAGGCGGCTTAGCGGGAGCTCAGGGAGCGGAGGTGAGAGCGCGCTGTGAGCGCTGCCCCGGTGGCCAGCGAGCTCGGGGGGTGCCGCTTTTTCGCCGAGTCGGGACCGTCACGTGGCTCCTGCGTGTCCGAGCTCATGCGCGGTGCTTTGCCTGCTCAGAGCGAGTGTCCCCACCGGTCCCCGTCCGCGGCGTGGGCTTGTGCTGCTCATCGCAGACACGGGCTCCTCGGCTCGGGCCCGCGGGGACGCTCTGACCGCTGTGTCCTGGGCTGCGGCTCCGGGTTCTGTGATCATGGAGCTCCCCTCGGAGCAGGAGGACTTGGGGGCCCACTGCAGCGATGGCACAGTGGAGGCACGTCACAGACCCCGACGACGTCACGGAGCTTCGTCTGCAATGGCTCCGCTGACGTCCCGACAGGAAGCAGATTTCTCCCACATGTGAAGGTGAAAAGGCAGCGAAGGGTCCGTTTCAGAGCTGGTGACCTAGTTCACGGGCATTTATTTGGGGGTAAATTCTTTTCTTTTACGTTTTTGACAGTGACGTCCCAACTTGACTTCTCCTTCACTCCTTCCTCCTCGTGGGCCAGGGTCCTTGGTGACCTGGTGTGTGTGGCTACAGACCTGGGGCGTACGGGTGTGGGCTGAGGTGGTGGCCACCCTACAGGGGAGCAGAGAGCATCCCCAGGGCTGGGGGCCACGCAGTCTGCACAGGTGACCGTTGTGGTGACTGCAAGTCTGTCATGGCCCCGTCTCCACGCCTGGAACGTTCCTGAAGGCCGACAATCTCCCTGCTCTCCTTTTGCCTTCCACGAATCGCGTGGCTCACAGCGAGGGCCCCGCTCCTGCAAAGAAGCCCCCCAGGGCAGAAAACCCCGCTCTCTGCATTTCTCAGAAAAGGCTTTGCCGTGTAAACAAAACCACTCCATTCCCCGTCCGTGGGCCACGCGGGGTACGTGGGGAAAAGGAAGGGTGTGGCTGAGACAGCACATGTCCACACGGTGAGAAGGCTGAGGGACAGCCGCAGACTCCGAGTCTGTGTGACAACCGTAGCGTTCGCCGGTCCTGGCCAAGGTCAGTCAGCAAATCGTAAAACCAACCGGTGACGGGCGAGCTGGCTCTCGATCCTCCTGCCCGCCTTCTCCGGGTGACATGACGGAGGTCGTCCGCGTAGAAGCGGCAGATGAGACACAGAACGTTTATATACGTATTAAGAAAAACACTTGATTGGATGATCAGACCCCATTCAGAAGAAAACAGGCTGAATTCGGGCCTTTCTAGGACGAATCAAAGGAGGGAAATGTCCACGTTTGCAACCGACCCGAACGCGTGCACATAGGACATGCCGGGGGGATGGAGCACAACAGGAACTGTCACGTCTGGGGGACGGTCCGGGTGACACTGAGCACTCCGGTTCCCACGCCGTGTCGTACGGGCGGCGAGCGTGTGCTCAGCGCTCAGAGCTCCAGGCTCGTCTCATTCCGTCCTCGGAACATTCCGAGAAGGAGACAGGGCAAGGTCACTTGAGGATTTCTGTGGGTCCTTGAGCTAAAGGAGCGATCTGACCGGCTAGGGTGACTAGACAGCCCCCACTCACGGGGAGGGATGGCACGCCCTCACGTCGACACCACGCCGCATCTGCCCGTGTAGAAGACGCCCCAAGTACGAGACCAGCCCGGCTTTTCTAACCCAACGCTTAGAAATCAATGTCAGCGGGCTACTCCTGGGTTTAAGGCGGCCCCCAGTGTTCGGTCTAGCAGTCTTAGACACGACGACCGTCTCAGCCACGGAGCAGCACGGAGTATGGTCTGGTCACGGCCTGGGACAGACAGCCACGGCCGCGGGGCGCGGTGCCCAGACTGGGTCCTAGACCTGGCTGCCGGGGGGACAAGTGGTCACGGCTCACCCCTCGCTCTTCCCCTTAGAGGAGAAGGCTTCTCCACGACAGCGATTTAAAGCCGCCCAGTCCTGAGTCCGGTGGCACCCCGACATGGCCACACGGCCGCGCCCCCGAGAGGAAGCGCCGGTGAGAAGGCCGCGAGCTCCGGAGCGGCTGGCGAGCGGTGGGGCAGCTTCACGGCGACATAAAGTCCACCATGCGCTCGCTACGTCACGGTCGTCGTTTTAGACCGTGACGCCTGCCCCACGTACATGGGCTTCCTGTCTACTGTTTGCTGAGAAACTCTGGGGTTACTGCCACGGTGTGTCGAATTTCCTAGGAAAAAGGTAACTGCAGAGTCTGTGAAAAATAGTGTCAGCAGACACCCCCCTGGATAAGCCTGTCACGTCCTGTAAATCCCACACGCGTGCGTCTTCCGAACCTCTCGGAGGAAAGGAAGAGATGAAGTGAACAGGCCTGTCCCCCAAAACACCCCCGACAGAGCGTAGATGCCAGACCGGCTTGGAGCAGGACGGATCCCTTGCAAAAATGCATAAAAAAGCCGTATTTCTGGGATTAACAAGCCATTGATTATTTTAAGAAAAGATAAGGGACCTAGTGGTACCGATAAAAATGCCCAATGCGAATGGTGCCACTATGTAAAGTGCTAAAAATTGAAAATGTCCCTCGTCTCAGCAGAAGGATAACCGTGTTCTACTAAAGGCTCATCGTTTACATAAAAAACATTGACAATAATTAATGAGGAAAAAGTTTTAAAAAATGTCATGATTCGGTTTCATATAATAAACAAATAACAAAACCTTACGGGCATTTTAGTAACATGTTGGTGTGACCCTTATCACCACGGACTCGGGCCGGGGCGCCGTTGAGCGTCTCAGACACGAACTCGTCACCAGCACTTCGGAAAAGGCTGACGGTGACGCAGGTGGGTCATTGTCACCGGGGTGTTCGGTGCTGCCGAGTGAAACTACTCCTCTGTGTGAAAATCCCTTTTTGAAAAACTTAGGAACCGGGGCTGCAGCATTCCTGTCGTCACTCGTCGTGCTTCACGCCTTTCCCTTAAGGGCACGGTAATACGTTATTTCAAGTGCAAACTCCAGGGGGGTCCGAGGGTACCCGTGAGTGTCCGCGCCGAGGAAGTGCCGTGACGGGAAGTCCTCCTCCGTAGAGCACCTGGGTGTGCAGGAAGTGCGCGTGTAATCACGGCCTCTCTGCACTGTGCTTCCAGGGCAATTCATTTCGGAGGGCCGTGCACTTCCGCCCCAGTTTCATAGACATTTCCAGACGTTTTCAGCCAGACTGCCTGAAAGGACCACGTTTCATTGCACCTGGATGGTGCCGCACACCTGTAAACACGCGGCCTTCCATCCCTTCCCGAAGGTTTATGGTTGTGTCACGCCTCAGGGAAGCAGCAGAGAGAACTCGATGCCACGTCTGACGGCTGGAGACAGACACAGTGGGGGCCGGCGGGGCGCGGGGCCGCTGGGCGGTCAGAACGGTCCCGCACGGCGTGTGCGGGTCTGCGGCTCTGACAAACGCCGTCACCGGCGGTCAGCGCCGGCAGGCTGGCTCTAGTGGCGCTGCCCCCAGGCGCGGCCAGGGCCTCCCTCAGCGTCGTGGGGACACGGCTCAGGCACGACAGCAAGGATGAAGGGCGTCTTTGCGTGCATGTTCGCGTCGGTGGGGCCTACCCTGCCCCCCGCTGCCCCCCAGAACCCCGGCTCCCTTCCCTGCTCGGGTTTGCACTTCTCACCTTTAAACACACGTCATTGCCTGTAGGTGCCCCAAATCTGACCACTAAGTTCGCGAGCTCGCCCCCGTGCGTGACGCTGGGGCGCTGCACAAACAGCTCGGCGAGGTGCCGCCCACGTGAGTCCGCAAACTTACTGGTCAGGTTTGGGGCACGACGGCAGCTCTGACGGCCATTCCAGAAAAAGAGCTCCAACACTGCTTCGAAGGGTGGACGAGGCGCTGGCGTTGGAGCACAGCTTCCCAAAGGGGACACTTCCAAGGTGACCGCAGTGATAGTCAGCAGTGAGGCACGCAGCACGTTCTCCAGGACGAGTTTGCGAAACTCATTGTCCGACCTCGCAGACACAATGAATGTCACAGCGGTCCTGCACGTCGCAAAGCCCAGCAGCCCCATTCCTTTGCTACCTCAGGCTGGAATGGCACCGGCTCACAGCCTGTGCTGTCACCCCCAGGGCCCCAGAGGCCCAGCTCTCTCCTGGGCACCCTGCTGGACCCCGTCCATCAGTGGCTCTTTGCGACAGTGCAGGCTGGGGAGGCGGGGTGGCCGTTAAATAGCTCTGGGCAGTATGTCAGAATGCGCGCGCTGACCTGCACTGGGAATGTGCCTGCTGGCCCTGTGGGGGCCCTACCTCTGCTCCCGGTTGGCAGTCGCTGTGGGTCACGTTTCCGGGAGAGCAGGAGCCTGCTGGAGGCCCAGCCCCTCTCGCCCCTGCCGGCAGGGCTGCAGCAGTGCCACCGTGCTCCTGCATCCATGCGTTTTCCCTCCCCGGGGTCTTCCTAACCTGCACGCGGACGAGAGCTTACTCCTCCCTCTCAGAAAAGCAAGAACCCGAGTCCTCCTGGTCCGTTTTCCTGCTCCCTCTTGCAGCACGCCTCGTGACCAGCCGTCGACATGTGATGTCCAAACCTTCCTGTGTTGTGGTCCCCAAGGGGGTCCCCTGCGTGCTGCGGGCCCGTGCCTGCTTCTCCAGCTCCTCCTGAACGTGCACCGGTCTCAGGGACCCGCTGCTGTCCCCCCTCCACTGCCCTGGGTTCTGCCCGCCTCGTCCGGCTGCCCTGCCCCCGGCTCCCGTTCTGGGTCGTCCTTGCCCTCCAGGAACCAGCGTGCCTGAGCCCGGCCCCGCTCCTCCTCCCCTCTCTGCGTGCGTACCCTCTCTCGTGGCTTCAGACGTCACTGTGCGCCCCAGACTCCCAGGTGGGGTTCCAGCGTGGTGTCCGGTCCCACACCTCACACTCATATGGGCAGCTTCCCCCGGTCTTGGCTGAGGTGCCTGGAGGACATCACAAGCTGCCACGTCCA
>PVJL010016563.1:0-20634 GCA_004026885.1 Lyroderma lyra
GTCTCCAGGGGGCTTAGAACTGGGGTGTTATCTTTGCATTTCAGAGTCCTCGCTCAGCCCTTCTACCACTCAAAAGGTCCAGAGGCTGGCTCCCTAACTCCTTTTGTCCCCAGCTCCCCAGTCTCTCTCCCCTCCCCCAAACTGCGCAACTCCGAATAGTCAGCAGGGATTGCATCTGGATCCCGCGTGGTCCGTCTCTGCTCCCTTCCCTCTCCCCGACTCGCCCCCTTCTCACCAGCCTTCAGGTGTTTACTTGCGATTTGTGGATTTCTCAACAGCCGGTTTGTCACTCAGGGTCCTCTTTCTTGGCTCCTGGATAGCCGTTCAATTGTGTTTTCTGGGAGAGGCTTTAGGAACCTCCTCTCCAGTCGCCATCTTATCTTCTCTCCGTGATGACATATTTGACAAAATTATTACTGACAATAATTTAAAAACTTCATAAATAGGCCTAGTAGATGAGTTATCTTTAGAAGTCTTTAGGAATCAGAACATAATATGTTACTAATGTCATTGGCTTTATTTGCAGGGTGTATTAGTTTGTTAGGACAGTCTTAACAAGCTACCATAAACTGGATGGGTTAAACAATAAAATATATTGTCTCACAGTTCTAGAGCTTAGAAATTCAGGATAAAAGTGTATACAGGATTAGTTACTTTTGAAAACTGTGAGGGATAATCTGTTTTGTTTGTTTGTTTGTTTTGCTTTTTTTCTAGCTTCTGGTGTTTTGCTGACAATTATTTGTGTTTCTTGGCTAGTACATACATTACTCTGCCTTCATCTTCACATGGCATTCTTTCCATCTTTCTGTGTATGCCTGTCTCTGTGTCTACACTTATTCTTTTTATAAGGACACACATTGTACTGTATTAGACTCCATCTAAGTAACATCATTTTAACTTGATTACCTCTGTAAGATACTATTTCCAAATGCAGTCACATTCTGAGGTACTGGGGAGTATGGCTTTAACTAATCTTTCTGGGAAGACACAATTTGGCTCATAAAATAGGTATTGCAAGAAAGAGATGAAATCCTGAAAGAATAAGGCACACTGCAAGTGAAAGTGTTAGCAAATAGAGGTCACAAATGAAGGGACTTCTAAGTTTGAGAGAGACAACCATTTCTTAAGCTTAATGAGTAAAGAAAAAAATGAGAAATGTATTAACAAATGCCAAGTAGAACTCCACACTGCAGCAAGAATTAAACTAGGAGTTTAGCTGTCTCCCCATAGTTAAAATCTTTGAACCTTTTGGGTGGCATTTAGTAAATTCTGTTAGTTGCAGCATAGGGGGGAAGAATGACTTAATACAAAGTCAACTAAAGAAATGGTTCTGCCAAAAAAAGCCTAATAGCTTAATTGTGGATGCTATGGCCTAAGTAAGAAAGAGGTTTGGGGGTAACAAAACAGAGATATACAGCAATTCTAGAGAAAATACCTATTAATAGAAAGTAACTGTGGGTGTAGTTATTAGCACATTTTGGTCAGTAGACTAAAATCAACAAAAAGCTAAGCTATTGAGAGAACTGAATTCCCAAAACAAACCAAGATTATAAAACCTAAAAAGAATATTAGTGTCTCAAACATCTACAGACAAGAATTAGCCTGGCAAAGCTGTTCAGGCCACAAGAGAATATGTTGTCCAAACCTTACTTTATAAGTGACCAAACAGGACATTAGAGAAAAAAACAAGAATATTCCAGAGGGTGAAGCAAAGGACTATGAAGAGTAATACAGTGGGAGCTCCACCCAGCAAGCCTAATTGGTTACAACCTCTGTTCCCAGATCAAAAAGGCTATCTCCCCACTCCTGATTTCCAGAGATCCTGGACTTTTAGATTGATGCCATGACTAAATATAACTTTTGGGTTATGATCCTCAGAGAGGAGTGTGATTACTTCATACGTGGTTAGGAGAGCAAACCAAATATTTGATGAACATACAGGCAGAACATGGTAGTTATCACTGTTGCTCACTGAAATCTAGTTATCTGTTTCTTCTTGGAACTTGGGAAATTACATTTCCTGTCTCCTTTTTGTGAAGTTGGGGTCCATAAACTTTCATGTGAGACTTCTTTCTCTAGTGAGTGTAAGTGATGTGGTTAATTTCCAGACTGGAGTATCAAATTGCTAGTGTAAGGTCATCTAGAGTTCTTTCCCATTTCTTTTTTTCTGTTGTGATCATGGAAGTCTATGTCAAGTTGAGAAGTGTTTTTGAGTCCACATCCCTGGAAAAGAAGAAAAGAGCATAATCCCTAATCCATATCAAGATAAACATGTATTTTGAGCAAAAAATAAAGACTTTTAGCTTATAATTTTATTCTTACCATATGATCCAATAATCATGATCCTTGGTATTAACCTAAATGAGTTTAACATATACATCTACACAAAAACCTGCCATGAATGTTTAGAACATCTTTAGTTATAATTGCCAAAACTTGAAATGACTTTTATCAAGTCATAAAAACAACATGAAGGAATTTTAAATTTCTAAATGAAACAAGAGTCCAACTACATGACATTCTGTAAAAGGCAAAACCATAGAGACAGTAAAAGGACCAATGGTTTCCAGGGGTTTGTGGAGAGGAGAAAAGGAGGAATAATAAGTGGAACCAAGAAATTTTTAGAGCAGTGGAAGTACTTTGTATAGTACTATAATAGTGGATACATGTTATTATGCATTTGTCAAAACCCATAAAGTATAAAACACAAATAGTGTATCCTAATATAAATTTTGGACTTAATAATAATGTATTAATATTGGCTCTTCCAAAAAATAAAATTTGAAATTGTTTGTTACTAAAGCACAACTTTTCCTATCCTAATTGATACAGTATTAATAAATCAAGTAATTTATTGATTAAATAATTATATAACAAATGCAAAAGATATTGTATGTGAATTTAGAATAATCAAATTCACATGTATAGGACCAGATTTTTACTTCAGGAACAGTAGCACATGAGTAAGAAATAAAATAGTAATAAGTAAATAAAATAGTGTAAAAGCAGTCTTCCAGAGGTGAAAAGTCTTTAAAAATAATACCATCCACATTTAAGTGACTGTAAATTTAAAATGACCTTAACATATCAAAAAAGATGTGCTTAATTAGCCCCAATAAATTAAATTTTTTTTTCAGGTAAATTGCAATGATTTGTTTCAACCCTAAAAATTTTAATGACTCCAGGCCAATACTTCTAAAGAAAGATGGGCCAAATCTATTGGAATAATTTAAAGCACTTGTTAAAAGGTAGATGCCTATACTCCATTCCAGATTTATTGACTCAGAATCTTTTAGAATGAGTGATAGATGAGGGAGGTGGATCAGATATGTGGTGATGGAGGGAGAAGTGACTCTGCGTGTTGAGCACACAAAGCTATACAATGATATACAGAAGGTGCCAAAAAATGTATACACATTTTAAGGAAGAAAAAAAACTATTAAAATTGTAATTCTCAATATATACCAACAAAAATAAATGAATGTAAGTCACATTTGCCTTCTGCAATTACAAGAGGTGCTCAAAGTGGTTACTCAAATCAGTATTTATGTAATACATAGATAACATTTTTTGGCACCCCAGTATAGATCATATATTATAGAATTGTACACTTGAAACCTATATAATTTTACTAACCAATGCCACCACAATAAATTTAATTTTAAAAAATCTTTAAGGGACCCAGGAATCCAAAGTGAGTCATGTTGCACTGTTTTGATAATCACTGACCTACGTTCTGTGTAAAATTATGAGACTCTGTATTATAGATTTTTTGTTTCTAATGATGCTAGTTTCTAAAGAAATTTAATGAATGCATAAGCCGTACTTTCATAATTAACCTTAGGCAATAATGATACCCACAGTAAAAACCACAAGCCCTTTCTAGGGCTTCATGCCCATTCTAGCCCTTGAGCTATAATGAGTGGCATCACCGCTGAGTAATAATAGGCTCAGAGTGAGGCTTACAAACACAATGAAGTTTGAGCAAAAAGACACCTCACAAACAAATTCTAATTTTTTCTAATGCAAATTAAATTCTGAGTCTGAATTTTCCTCCTGCTGTCCACCTTTCCCATACAGTGTAACTGGTATAACTTGAGGTAATGGGGCTTTGCAGTTAAGAAACTGATAGAAAACATAAATTACAAGATCTTCAAGTAGTTCTTTGGGGAGAACCCAGCAGTATGACAGAGACAAACAAAATTAAAATAATATAATTCAAGTGGAACAGTTCATCTCTTTTTTCTAAGAATAAAAACAGATTTTTTTACTCTCAGTGTTTTTTCTGGCAACAATTTTACTCCATATTTGCACATGTCTCTGACTTTAAAATGAATCAATCAACAAATGTGATTGGGATAGGGACAAATATGTTTTATATCTAGGTTTCAGAAAGTATGAACAGCCTCTGCATTCTTACAAATCAAGACCAGTGAACCAAGATAATAGTTCTATAGTCTGAGTACAGGTAAGTCCAATTAATACATATTTTACAAGGCCAACCAGAGGCAGGAGTAGGCTGATTAATAATTTAATGAGATTTATTCAACTTATATTGACCTTTCTCCTCTCTCTGATATTTTCAGTCACGTTCAACACCACTTAATAGTTCTCTCATAGTTACATATCTGTTAGTTTTTCTCCCCAAAATTATTCATCATAAACTTTTTGAGAACAGTGACAGTATCTAAATGAGATTATAGCTGTGAAACACTTGATGACTACAAAAAGCAACATAAATGCTCACCTTTGTCATCATTTGTACTTTATTTTAAAACAACAGAGGAAACATTTATTTTAGCTATACTACATGAATAAATACAATTCTCCCAAAAGTCTATCAGAAGATTAAAATTAATTTCATTAAATCCAATACACAAACTAAATCTTAGTTTTACCTCTAATGTAGGCTTTACATTTATGATTATCAAGAAAAAAATCCATGGGTTACAGAAATGTTATGATTTTATAGTTTCCAAGGGAGAAAATTAAAATATTACATGATGATAAACTTCTGAAAAAACATTTCAATTTAGCTATTTGATGCTATTGTAATTTTTTTAGGAAAGAGTAGACTGTTCCAAGAGTTTTTAAAATATGAATGCATATTTAACCTATAATGATATAACAATAATCTCAGCTCCTGATAATGTACTCAGTAAATAAACACTTTCTGGCTAATGAATGGTATGGGATCAATAACATGCTCCTTAACAGGACTTCTCTGATATGGAAGGTATGACCCACATCAGAAAGCTCTATTACTAAACCCAAGAGTTCCTAAGGCTTCAGGTCTTCCTGGAGATAAATGTGGTTGTGTGTTGTCAAACTATCAAATAAAACTGAAAATACAGAAAAGATTGCACCAGTGTCTTAGAGGTAGAAGTAATGCAGAGGTGTTTTAGTTAGGGGGTGGTCATAAGTAAGAATCTGGAAAGTGGAAGCAAGGCACATAGTATCTGCCATAGGTCAGGATGTTAAAATGTTTGGCAAAATGTGCAGTGTAAAAAAGACTTGATGAACTTGCTGTTCTGTGACTAAAATAAGGAGGTGTACAAATATGTATGGGAATGTATCTTGCACAATGCTTGAGATCAAATGATGTGATGACCTACAGGCGATCCAGTGGATACCAACAAATTACACCCTTAGGGAACTTCAGCAGAAGTGAGGAGTTAAATGGAAGAACCCTCCCTTCTATGGAATCATTTAGATTTCTCTGCAAAAGACTATTCTAGCCACCAGCATTCAGTAGGATGTGCTGCCACCCAGAGAACAAAGCCTGACACCTACATGGAATAACGCTGCTAAAAGCAGCTCATCACAGTTGTAATCCTTACTTCTTCCAGACAAACTTGCATCTCAGAGACCACAGCAAGAGGAGTGTCCTGAGTTTTATAGAAGTGATAAAAGATCAATGATTCAGTCTGGGACAGACCCAAGAATTTTGCTAGCCATATTTACCAAGTCAAAATCAGTGTACAGTCTGAGCAGGGCACAACATATTTGAAATTGACAAAAAGACCAGGAAATCAATATAGAAATCAGATTAATTTTCTCATTTTACAGATGAGGAAACCAGGTTTGGGAACTGCTCCCATGCACCTTAGCTGGCTATTAGCACAGGATAGAGTAAAAGCCATATTCCCAGGTCCCAGAGCTAACATCTGTTCTGCCACGCTGCTGCACCTCTGGATAAGGGGTAGTAAACACAACTGGCCAAGAATGCTCACAACCTAGGCATGCTCTGGTGAAGCTTATCCAGTATCTCCCCTTCCCATCTGAAAACCAATCATCTTTCCTCCACCTCCATCAAAGTAAAGAGGAAGTAACAGCTACAATATTGATTAGCAAGACCAATGTAATATATATGAGTACTATCCAAAAAGTATTCAGCCATGTAATATGAAAAATAGAGTCATTAGGCTAGATTTTTTTTTCTGGACAGATACACCTATATATACACCATTACTGGTGCAAATTTTTAAATGTATTCATTATTTTTGGTTCAACTTCTACCATGCTCACCATTCTAGCAGCTTTTCAGACAGGATAACATCTATCTTAAGCTTTCTCTGCTGGAAGCTCAGCAATATAAAACTTCTAGCAGCTGCACACATTTTATTCCACTTTGTCTCTCCTTTTATTATATACATAGTTTAAACACTTTTTAAATAGGTTGAATAAAGTCCTGCAGTAAAAAAGAATATTTTTGACAAATAAACCATAATATTGAGAGAATAAATTATTTTTTCTATCCTCTGTTTCTAAAATGAGAAGCTACAGAAGTAATTTATCAGGAAAAAAGAGAGAGAGAGAGAGAGACATAAAAATCAGGCCAATGAGGAGAAAGTGTTTTATGCTATTTCTTCAATTTCTTTCTAGCACAGTAAATATTTCATAACATTAAAAACTCACTATACATCTAGTAACCACCTCTTTGGTCTCTGTGTCTATTATCCTGTTTTTGTTGTGTTTCTTCTGTTTTGTTTATAGATTCCACATATAAGCAAAATCACCAGCAGAAAGCAGGTAGGGGATGGGTGAAAAAGTGAAGGGAAATATATATAGGCTGTCCAAAAATATCTTGTCATAACTGCCTCTGTTTTTCATGTTACATGGCTGGATACTTTCCAGACAGTCCTTTTAGTCAATAACATTGTGATAAGTTTGCACGATAACATGATTACTACAATTAATGAGGTGATCACATTGTAAGGTATAAATATGTTGGATCACTATATTGTACACTGGAAACTAATATAACCAACATAAGATTGTATACCAACTATACTTATACGCTAAAATTTAAAAAAAAAACTTCACAAGTTTGAGAAGATTTGGTTTATCACAAATGTGTATTAAAAAAGTTTGGGATTTTCCTTCAAGTTCATATTTAATAAAACCCCAGACAGCAAGTAATAGAAAACATGGTTGCTACTATGTCCATATGTATGTTTTAAATACATACATTCAGCACACAACTTCAGTGTTATAATTCAACAATTATTATAGATATTTATGTTATCTCAAGGCCTCTATAATCATTTTATAAGCTGAATAACATATTAATTAAATACATCAAAACTTAAATAGTCCCCTATGAAATATATAGGTTATTTCATGTTGTTCTATTTATGAGCTCTCTCAGTAATGATCACCATTTATATGAGGGCTATTTGGGAAGTATCCAGCCATAAACCATTCTAATGAGAACAATTCGTAGCTGAATAGTTTCTGGACAGCCCTCATATACTCTTCTCAATATTTGGGTCCATTCCCTGTGAGAAAAATTATAGGAATGAAATTGTGGAGTTATAACTGACTAATATTTAGTCACTAAACACTAGAGAGACATCCAGGTTTATGACATACTGAAATATGTTCATGTAAGTTAGTAAATAGCCCTTGCCCACACCTCCTGAATGCTTCCTTTCCCCATTATCAGCCCCTCCCTTGGGACAACATTGACATCTCCGGGATTCAAAAATAAAAGTGTTAATACCTGACTATATAAAAGAGTTTCAGCACTGTGACCAGGGTCCTCATTTATCACTGGTCGTTTACCTGCTGTTAAATATTTTCACACCTTAGGGTCAGAGGCATTTCTAGAAGTTATAACATTTATATGAATTGGTTCAGTTTTAACAAGTTAAATT
This sequence comes from Lyroderma lyra, assembly GCA_004026885.1. NCBI lineage: Eukaryota > Metazoa > Chordata > Mammalia > Chiroptera > Megadermatidae > Lyroderma > Lyroderma lyra. Next base: position 8,160 of record PVJL010016563.1, read on the forward strand.
TAACATATTAATTAAATAGTTTTGGTACTATTACATTCAAGGAGGAATGACTTAATTTCATCCAACTTATCATCTTCTAATCATTCTAGCTTCTTCTGTGGCTAAAAATACCTCATGAAGTTGCCTGAAGTACTACTCACCGGCCCTGACCTGACCTATTCTGCACAATCCATGCAGGTGCCCACTAATGTTCTCTGGGATATTACAAAATGTCAGGATCTCTTTCTTCTTTGTCACTTCACTCCTCACCTCTACTTTAGTAAATCTTGGTCCCTATAGATAGCTTTTTTTTCTGTCTCCTGTGTATTTAAAAAAATGTTTCTATAAATATATTTTTGATTTATTGATGGTGTATTTTTTTACTGCTGTCCTAAAGACATTGGGATTGGGGCTTTGCAAATAAAAATAAATACTTGAAGTTGAACCAGTATATTATAAAAATAATACTTTCCAGGCTGGTAAGGGATCAGACAATTCTGAAGTCTATAAATAATCTATTTTTCTCTCTCTGGGATAAATAATTGAGGATCCCAGATCTTGACAAAAGAAGTAATAATTGTTTTCATTTAGTAAAAAATGCATGTAAGCATTTTATCCTGAATATAACTTTCTAAAAATGTTGTTGAGCCACGGCAGTCAATCAGACAGGGGTTATTGTGTATTAAGATAGTCACTACTCGGGGAGCTATTGGAATTTAGTGTACATCCAAGTCAGTTTGGGAGTTCTTTGCACAGCTCATTTTCTTTGTTTTACTTGTACCAGTTAGTTTTGAGAGCCACTCCTACAGCAATGTAACACATAATTCAATTAAATCAGTATGAGAACAGGGAAACCCAATTCAGAATGCCTGGGTATTTACAATATTTTGCCATGTATAATGTGCAATTTTTTTCCCACCTTCTGTCAGGAGAAAATAAGAATGCACATTATTCATGGGTAGTACAAATTTCATATCTATATAAGTGTTTGGGCCAAAAACAGGGGTGTGCATTATAAACAGGAGTGCATTATACATGGTAATCCTCAGAGAAGATAACATGGAGAAAAATTGAGATGCAATGAGAAAATTATGCTAGGAAAAATTGTAATATTGAAGTTCACTTTAAGAAAATGTCAAAAAAAATTTTGTCTTAAGGTAATTTGAAGCAGATAAGATAGATTTTTTAAAATGAAATTGATATTATCTAGTCAGTTGACTCACTTAAGAATAAAGACTGAGATTTCCTGAAAAAGTAAGAATTCTGCCTCAACTGCAATATAAAAAGCCTACTTGACTTTCTAGTCTGCTGCCCTGTGGTTTTTAAACTCAAGACTGAAACATCAACTCTCTCCTGAGTCTCCAGCCTGCCAGTCTGCCCTTCAAGTTTTTTACTTACGAGCCCCACTACAGTGTGAGCCAGTTCCTTAAAATAACCCTGTTTATGAAAAAAAAAGAAACAGATATAGTTATCTCATCTGAAACCCTTCAAATATTATTGAAAAGAAAAGAAAAACACCTATTCATCAATAAATACATACTTATCACTTACTACAGACAACCTATATTGGTAGGCAATCCATGTGGTAAATCGAATATGCAGCTGATAGAGACTTTGCAATCTAGTTGGTGAACAGAGACAGAAATAAAAAGTTATGTTAAGTGGCATATAGAAAAATAACTTAGAAAAGTGAGTTTTAATGTTTGTTGTCATGAAGTAAGTGGAGCATGTGCTGGACCTTAAACAATAAGGAACATCTGAGGAAAGAGAAAGTAGAAAAGTGTGCAAATAGGTTCCAGATAATGTCATAAATTAAGAAACTGAAATAGAACTTTTTCAGGAATAATGAGCAGTTTTTCCTTACTACTCTAAAGAAATGTGATTCTATTAATAGAGGACTTTAAATGTTCACATTGAATACAATAGAAAGTCAACCAACAGAAGAATGGCTGAAAGAGGTACTTGAGGAAGATTAAACTAGAGTTGTGTGTAGCAGGTCTCAAAGAAATTTAGGTGGGTGATAATGCAATAGTTCAAATCAATGGTATCATGGCAGCAACAGTGCTTCTGAGCTTTCTAGAAATTCAAAAACTATCTTCTACATTTGTCATAATCATGTGGGAAAGATAGTAAAAAGGCAGAAGAAAGGAGAAAAAAAATTCCTTTAAGTTACTCTGCCCTACCTACTTACCTATGTAGATGTTGCTCTTGGTATCTGAGAATCTAGGAAAATTCACATCCACATTCATCTCTCTATTCATCATGAAGCCCTCTAAAATCTGTCATTTGTAAATAAACAATCACAGATTTTTAAAAATATAATTATAAGTATTAAGAAAGGCAATCTGCATGGAGCCTGAGTGATCCCATACATTCTTGCTGGGTATGCCAAACTATGAGGCCTTACTGTCCCTTGAGCAATTTCTATAGCTAGTCACACAGACAATTGAGTATGTTAAAGCAACAACAGTGGGATTACTGTGTTACTACCAGCTCCCCACAGAAGAAAGACTGGCTTGTTTGCAGCTTGCTACAAAAGCTGCTGAGCCCTTGACCCAGTGTTTCTTTCATGTCACAACTGACCGAGTACACCACCCTTTTCTGGACCCATCATGATGCCATGTGGGATTTAGGGACTGAGAAACCAATGCTACAATGTCAATGTTCCTGCTATTTGATATACTGTGAGTAGGAAGCTTTCTTGCTCTAATTATTTGTATCTGGTTGTCTATTTTTACATTTAAAAAGTGAATGCCAAACAATAAACTGTGTACCAAGACAAAAACATCTACAAAAGAAAAGGCAAGAGCCCATGGACTAGGTTTAGGAATACAAAAACTCTCCTAAGGACCAGAAACAAATGCTCCCATTCAAGTAATGAGCCAGGGGTAAAGGGAATAAATTATTTCCCAATTTCCTATCTGATAATGAAAATGAGTTGGCTCAGTCATCAGAGGTGGAAAGGTAGGATCAAAACAAGCTGCCCAATCAATTCTTGCCATGATGTTCTTGCTATCTTGGAATAGTGGACTAGGAAATCCTGCGATACCCCTGTCAGGGAGAAAAGTAAAACTGCACCCTGTTTTAACCTCCGTGACTAGAACCATTTCTACAGGGAATCATGTCCCCATACAGAGTACCAAGTGTGGACCCACTGCATAAGGAAGAGGAAGGAAATCTGGGAGCACATTGTTTAATAGACTGAAGATCTGTTAAAGACATGGCTAGTGCATTTGTGTAATGAGGAAATGAGAGAGCATTTGGTCTTAAAAGGTGAATGGCACCATCTAGGCTAGCTCACTCTTAATCCCATGCTTTCAACATATATAGACAACTCAGTTGAGACATAATTATATTCCACAATGTGGCTCCCTACTTGGAATTTCTGTTTCAATGACCATGTCATGTCCTTGCCAGGGAGACTTCTCTAAGACCAATGGAACTGAAAGTGCCCCTGTAGAACCAGGTGCCTCCATGGAGATCAATGTTGTTTTACTGGAGAAAGTAAGAATCTAGGTGGCATCATTAGAGCAAACTATTCCTTCAGTGCCTCTTCTGCCTGACCCTGCATCCCTGTATTCTGATATAAAAGCCTTTAAATATAAGGGGAACTAGAGATGTGTTCAAAGAAAGCTGACCATATATATGGTTTTACTATTTTTTGCGTATTTCTTGACTGCACCATTATTTTAATATAAATGTCAATTTTTCCCATTTTTAATTTTATATAAAAATACTAAACATAAGTTGTTTATTTATCATAAGGCTCTATTCCAGTGGTTCTCAACCTCCCTAATGCCCCAACCTTTTAATACAGTTCCTCATGTTGTGGTGACCCCCATAAAATTATTTTTGTTGCTACTTAATAACTGTAATTTTGCTACTGTTATGAATCATAATGTAAATATCTGTTATGTGTTTTCCAATGGTCTTAGGTGACCCCTGTGAAAGGATCGTTTGACCCATAAAGGGGTCATGACCCACAGGTTGAGAACCAGTGCTGTATGCTAATCAATGCCTGAAGTAAAAACTACTGTGTGATGAAAGAGGGCATTTCATGTACTTTATTCAGTCAAGGACAAGATTCTTGATTTAATGATCAGATATCACCCCCTTGTTTTTCTGCAGCAGCAGGAAATTCAAGAGTTGATTGCTAAGTCCCATTCAGTGTATGGGAGCCAGAAGGGTCTTGATGCACACTAACTACTCAACTGGTTCACCTATCTATTTGCTTCTATCAGGTTAGGATGCAATGACTGTGAGTCTTTTTGTTATTTCTACTATCATTCCACCCATAGAGATTCTTTCTGCCCTACCTTCACTTTGATTCAGATTTTCAGGCTCATATTTTGGTTTAACAGGCTGTTAGCTCTTATTTTTTATTACAGCAAAACTCTTTGGTCAGATATTAGCATATACTAGCTTGTAATAGGAGTATTAATTCCTTTTTATTTTCTTTTTGATGTATGTTTGTGACTTTTTGCAGTCTGGCCACTGCAGTACTACATTATAGTGTTCAGAGTGGTATGCCATACAAACTGTTTTACTGCTTATGTAATATTTTATTGATATACGTATTATTTATTACTATTTTTTGTGTTTTATATACAATAAATTAGCGTTATTCATTTGTGCCTATTTCCATGTTTTCATGCAATGAGTTTAGGTTGTTTTATAGGTCTCTTATAGCCTGAGAAACCACAAATGGAGCTGCTATTGTTTTTGTTATATTGTGGTTTATTTAGTTTTTTAGTTGTTTTATTTTTTGAATTTTTGATCTTAGTGAAGTTTTCTTTATATATTAGAGAGCCAGTAAAACCATATACCAGCTTACTTTGAACACATCTCTAGTTCCCCTTATATTTAAAGGCTTTTATATCAGAGAAATAACATTGCTAGTGAGAGACAGAGCAAAAACATTCTCACTGCTTGCTATAATTAGAGTTCCATATTCTACTTATATTGTTGTTTTTTAGCATGTGGCAAACTATTCTCCCCCCACCCCTGCACTGAACCTGCTACAAATCCATTGTGCTTCTGACTCAGTAAAGCAAATGCACTGTAGTGAGGTGTGGGGATGCACATGTCAGTGATGGTGGCCCCAGTCAAATGTAGCAACATCTATTCTGCAATAAGTTCTTGTTTTGTCTGTATGCTAACCAGTGGCTTTGTTGATGGTTTAAACAAACATCATATTTTTAAGTCTCATTTTTTAAAGCTTAAAGTCTATGTTTGCAATACCAAAGACAAAGAGTCAAAACTACGGTTTTGATGACAATCTCCAAAAGAAATTCAAGTTTAGAGAACTGGATAAGCTGTGTAGTGATGGAATAAAAGTGATGTGTTAATATTGTACTGTCCACTTTTCCATTGCTCATGCAGGTAGAAGTGATATCAACCAAGATCTACATAGCCAAAAACATAAGGATGCTGAAAAGACTCTGGCTTCAGTTAAAACATCAGTTCACTTATGAGATAGTAAAAGAGTTAAAATTGCAGCAAGTGAACCTCTTTTTGTTTATCATACTGTGCATCAGGGCCAAAGTTTTCATCCAAATGATTGTTAACATTGATAAAGAAAATTTGTAAACCAAAATGTTCTCTAGCAAATACCAAATCAGAAGCAATAATTATCAATGTTTTATCATCATACATATTGGGCAAAGTAATAGAGGATTTAAATAAAATAGAAAGCATTATAGTCAGTTTAGATGCATCAAACAAAAAATAAATCAAACTTTTTCCAATTGTTGTATGGTACTTCTTGCCATATTGTGGTGTTCAAAACAAAATTATAGACTTTTAGACTTTGTTTTTAACCTGGTGAAACATCTGATCTACAGTAGCCATGTTGAAGGAAATAACTGACAAATTTGTTTTACAAAGCAAAATTGTTTCTTTGTGTGCAGATAACATGAACACCAATTTTGGTGGTTGCAAAAAAACTTGGCAAAAATAATGGGTGGCAAAAACTTGAAACTAAGTTGAAGAGGTCGATTATCAGCATTGGTTGTGGGGCACACGCTAAACACAATTGTCTCCAGTGGGCTGTCATCTGTTTACCAACTGATATTGAATGTTATACAGAGAAAGTATACAAATACTTTTATACAGAGTTAAAGAACTGAAAAACTGTGACTTTTCAAAAAACAATCATGCTACAGTGTTAGAGCATGAAAATACAAGATTTTTGATTTTGGGTCAATCAATTGATGAAATTTTAAGCATGTTTGATAGGCTTAGTTCTTATTTCTCTTTCTCAAGAAAAATTCCCTGCTTTGTTGCAAGAATTACTTGAAAATTCCTGTTTGAAATTGTGGTTGTCATTTGCAAGAGATCAAGTGTTTACGTCCCAAATTTACATTAATTTAATTGAAAAAGATAATATTTCAGCTACAGAAGTAGCCATAAACATTGAAAATCTTGTAAACAATTTAGAATCCAGAAAAAGTGAAGTGTTTGTAACTACCAATGTCAAAAATCAACTTAAAATATTAGTAGATTCAAAACAAAATTAATGAAGCTAAGTTTTTAGTAGTTGAGAAATTCTATGAAAGTAGCTTAGGATATATCAACAAGTGGAAGTGTAGTGTAGGAAACACTGAGAAGTTTAAGTGAGTGCTACTAAGGAAGACACCTGCATAGAAAAAAGTACAGTACGGCTTGAATGAGAAACTCATCATACACACAGAAATAAAAGAAACTCATGTATTCGATCAATGGACCCATTTCAAATCTACAATTGTGAGGCAGTTGGATACATAAAATAAAGAAGACAGTTCTGTATCTGATAGATGGGTAAAAATATTTTCTGAAATGAGCAAAAAAATGACTTTTAAGATTTTGGAATATTGTAGGGTCTATTCTTTGTCATTTAGGAAGTAGAGCACCTATCAAAAGAATGTTTTCTGTTATGAATAGTATATAGTCAAAGGAAAATTCAGATTAAATGTTGAGACAATGAGGGCTATATTAGCTGTAAAACAAAACTGTGTCATGGGATGTGAGAAGTTTTATGATAAGGTTCTGAAAGACTGAAAAATGCTACATAAGATTACTTCATCAGAGAAATATTCATAGTATAAAAATGATGAAATACGGTTCCTTCTATGTGTACCTAAATTTTTGCATGAGTTCTGTCACTAAAGAATAAATGTTAGTTTAATATGTTTATGGAACAAAACTTTTGTTATTGTCCTAGTTTTTAATGAATATGGAATATTATATAACCCTGTACCATTTTTGTCCTCACAATATCCTATTTTTGCTATCCCAACATCCCGTTTTGTTTAGGTTAATCTGGAGTCTTTTTGTTCAGGCTAGTCTGAGGTTTTTTTGTTCCCAGGGGTATCATAAGTCTTATAACCCAGGGAGGATACATAGCTCAAAGCTTCTGCCCATTCTTGGCTACATTGATCATCTGCTGCTATCTCTTTCCTACCACTCATGTCTAAACACCATTGGAAGTTAGTCTAGCTGTGACGATGCCACAGTGGCATTGGAGATTAAGGTATAACATGTTTTTTAATATCCAGGACATTTACAATAAAACAATGGAATTCTAATTATGTCAATAAAGACCTAACAGTGAACAAATGGGCATGGCATTCAATAGACATTTTATACCTTTATTGTCCTAAGAATGCTGGCATCATCACAAGATAGAATGAACATTTGAATACTTGACCGAAAAAAGATTGATGGGCAGATCACATTGTCAGCATTGTGGATTAACATTTCGGACAGTAGCAGCTTTAAATAAAGCTGTTTCTGATAATGCAGCATGCCCTTGGGAAAAATGGCTTGGGAAAACTATGACACGAAGAAAGTTGGGGGAGGCGGGTAGAATTGAATCTCCACATTTGTGATCCCAACAATCTGACAATACCCAATCACTCCTCTTTTTTTTTCACTGACTCTAGTACCTAGGAGGCCTTACTAATTGTATCTTAGAGTATCAATAGAGCATGGATGGCTTCAACCTATTGCTTTAACTATACCTGATTTCAGTTATTAACTGTAACAGATAACAGATCATGAGCAAATGGACCAACAGGTAAAATATGTAAACTCTAGAATTTCCCTACAGTGACCATCTTAGGAACTGACAGGAATATCTTGGTTTATTACAAGTTCTACCATTGTGTCCTAGCCCTTTTGATGCCTGACCCATCAGGTTAGGACACACTATGTGACTGTGGAGAAAGAATAACAACTGTGGCACCTAAGGAAGAAAAACTATAGACCCTGAGAAATGTAGAGAGAGATGAATGATTAATGCTCTTCTTGTGCCCTTGATCTAGCACCACAATTTGGCAAAACAATCATGTGATCTGCCTGAGTCAAGCTTCAACTAAACTGGCAATTTGATCTTTCCCTGCCCACATGCTATGGGAATAGGAACATTCATGTGGGCATGATTATTTATGAATTATTTTCCTGTGTTTGATTATTGTCAACATCTCCCAATGTGGACTTCCCCTCCCCCTTCTATAGCAAACACATGGACTGTCACAACTGTTTCAGTGTGAAAGAAACAAATTCATACATGTCCCCTGAGGCCCCAGCAATCTTGAGTTATACCACATATGACAATCAAGTCTGTAACTACTTGAGGACACTGTCCTCAAGGCTTAACTAAAGTTGTGTAATGATAATTCAAATTAAGTTTAACAATGAATCGTGAATTGCAGTGAGCTGTGCCCTTTGGATTATATGTGTATATGTGAAGGATAGTGGGCAACTGAATGTCTGCCATTGGGATGGAGGTTACTTTTTGGCTCTCTGTTGCCACTATAATTGGCACTGACACTGGCGTATTTTCTGTTTGCTATAAAAGGTGTTGAGCCCTTGGCCATGTGTCCCTCTCCTGTGACACAACCCATTGCATACTGATTCACTGTATTGCTTATGAATTTATTGTATTCATTGTATTGCATTGGGAGCCGGGAAACTAGTGCTATTATATCTGTACTCTTGCTGTTTGTTGTGCTATGAGTAACAAACTGTCCCATTCAGATCATTGTCCACTTTTGTATGAATGTAGTTGTTGAATATTTATTCCTTGTTATCTATTATAAGCTTGGGATTGTGTTCTGACAATTAGAAAATTATTAAACAAAACATATAATTATAAGCCAATAAAGAATGCTAAAAAAACAGAGCCTAATTAGAGAAAATAGAAACTATATGCTTGACAAGTTTAAAGGAATGATAGAAAACAAGTAAGAGGGGGAGAAGACAAGATGGCGACCGGAGAGGAGGTTGCTAAAGCCTCTCCCAGAAAACACAATTGAAAGGCCATCCAGGAGCCAAGAAAGAGGACCCTGAGTGACAAACTGGCTGTTGAGAAATCCACAAATCACAAGTAAACACCAGAAGACTGGAGAGAAGGGGGCGAGTCGGGGAGAGGGAAGGGAGCAGAGACGGACCACGCAGGATCGGGACGCGATCCCTGCTGACTATTTGGAGCTGCGCAGTTTGGGGGAGGGGAGAGAGACTGGGGAGCTGGGGACGAAAGGAGTATGGAACTTTTGAGTGGTAGAAGGGCTGAGCGAGGACTATGAACTGCAATGATAACACCCCAGCTCTAAGCCCCCTGGAGACCTACACAGGGCTGCAGTTCCTGTTCCCAGCCTGCTGCAAAGGAGACCCTGCTGTCTCAGGCCATGCCCACAGCTTTGGACTTATGGAGCGGGCACTTCCTCGTGCACCCCAGAGTTCTGAAAGCAGTGTGAGCCATTAGACAGCCAGGTACTGAATAAGGAATGGGAAGAAAGACTGATTTGATTTGCTAGCATTTACCCCAGCTAGGGAAAACAGCTTCCCCAGCAAAGGGCAGAAGGCAGAGCCACCTTTGGAAAGCCTTTTGTTGGCCTTTCCCCAGGATATATGCGCATAGACTCGAAACGCAGTAGGAGATCAGAAACAAGAAACAAACAACCCCCTCTCCCCCAAAAATTGACCCCCAGTGCCACCTAGTGTCTGCCCTACAGGAAGACACCACAAAAGCAATAATCTGGGCACTGAACATAAAACCCTCATGTCAACGAGGAAGAACCCAGTGGACAAGATGAATTCCTTAAAAACTAAAACTCCTCAGAAAGAACATGAAATTGACCCAGAAGATAGCCTGTTGCAACTGGAAGGGTCTCATTTAAGTGATGGAGAATTTAAAGCAGCCATTCTAAAGGCTGTGAGAGAAATGAAAACCTATTGGCAGAACACCATAGCTGAGATAAATAACATAAAAAAGGATATGAATGACATAAAAAAGGAACTCTGTGAACAAAAAGAACAAGTTAACAAGGAAATTCAAAACATAAGAAAGATTGAGACGGAAATATGAGAAATAAATAATACCATAAAAGAAGTGAGAAATGAAATAACTGCCATAGGAAACAGGACCAACCAGATGGAGGAAAGAATTAGTGATATTGAAGACCAGAACATGAAAACAGCTCAGAAAGAGGAAGAGAGGGAATATAGAACCAAAAGGATTGAAAGAACTCTGCAAGAAATATCCGATTCCATGAGACAAAACAGCATCAGGATAATAGGAATAGAAGAGGGGGCAGAGCAATCTATAGAGAGCATACTCAAACAATTCGTAGATGAGAACTTTCCAAACCTATGGAACAATCTGGAACCCCAAGTTCAAGAAGAAAACAGGTCCCCCAGATACCTCGACCCCAACAGATCTTCTCCAAGACACATGATACTAAAGATGTCCAAAACTAAAGACAAAAAGAAAATTCTCAGGGCAGCCAGGGAAAAAAGAACGATAACCTTTAGAGGAAAACCCATCAGGTTGGCATCAGCTTTCTCAGCAGAAACTCTACAAGCCAGGAGAGAGTGGGACCCAATATTCAAAAATTTAAAAGAGAAAAACTTCCAGCCAAGAATAAAATATCCAGCAAAATTATCTTTCAGATATGAAGGTGGAATAAAGACCTTCTCAGACAAACAGAAGCTGAGGGAATTTGCCAGCACGGGGCCAGCACTCCAAGAAATACTGAAGGAGGCTCTTCAGCCTGAAACAAAACATCAGGACAAATGGAACAAAGTTGGGGCAACAAGAAATAAACAAACAAGCAAACAAAAACAAAGAAAGAAATAAGTAATGGCCACAGGAAATCCTCACTTATCGATCATCACTCTAAATGTCAATGGACTGAACTCACCAATAAAAAGACACAGAGTAGCAGATTGGATTAAAAAACAGAACCCATCCATATGCTATCTCCAAGTAACACACCTCAGCTGTAAGGACAAACACAGGCTCAGAGTGAAAGGATGGGATACAATACTCCAAGCAAATGGTAACCAGAGAAAAGCAGGAGTGGCCATACTAATATCTGATGAAATGAACTTCAAGTTAAAAAAGATAGTAAAAGACAAACATGGTCATTACATAATGATAAAAGGCACAACGCAACAACAAGAAGACTTGACACTAATCAACATACATGCTCCCAACCAGGATGCACCAAAATACACAAAGAAACTACTAACAGACTTGAAAGGAGAAACTGATGAATACACAATCATAGTAAGGGACTTAAACACCCCGCTAACAGCCATGGACAGATCATCCAAACAGAAAATAAATAAGGAAATAACAGCTCTAAATGACACATTACAGCGATTGGACATCATTGACATTTACAGGACACTTCATCAAGCAAAAAGAGACTACACCTTTTTTTCTAGTGTGCATGGAACATTCTCAAGAATAGACCATATGCTGGGACACAAAAGTAGCCTCAGCAAATACAAGAAGATTGAAATCATACCAAGTGTATTCTCAGACCACAAAGCTTTGAAATTGGAGATCAACTGTAAAAGGAAAGCAGAAAAAATCACATATACATGGAGATTGAACAACAGCTTATTAAAAAAGGACTGGATAAAAGAACAAATAAAAGATGAGATTAAAAAATATATAGAAGCTAATGACAATGAAAATACAATGTATCAGAATCATTGGGACACAGCGAAAGCGGTAATAAGAGGGAAATTTATATCATTACAGGCCTATCGTAAGAAACAAGAAAAACCACAAGCAAACATCTTAGCATCCCATCTTAAAGAACTCGAAAAAGAAGAGCAGACAAAACCCAAAGTCAGCAGAAGGAAAGAAATAATAAAAATTAAAGCAGAGCTAAACCAATTAGAGAACAGAAAGACAATAGAAAAAATTAATATTACGAAGAGCTGATTCTTTGAGAAAGTCAACAAAATTGACAAACCCCTGGCAAGACTAATAAAAGGACAAAAGAAAAGGTCACAAATATTCAAAATTAGAAATGAAAGGGGAGAAATTACCACTGATACCACAGAAATACAAAGGATTAAAAGAAAATATTATGAAGGACTTTATGCCACAAAATTTAACAATCTAGAAGAAATGGACAAGTTTCTAGAAACTTATAGCCTACCAAGACTGAACCAAGAAGAACTGGATAATCTAAATAGACCAATCAATAGCAATGAG